>UESW01003126.1:72765-115967 GCA_900491605.1 Calamus simplicifolius | reverse complement strand
GAAAGGGCCGAGTACATTTCTCTGTACCTTGGCTGGGCCAAGTAAAACATTCTCCGTACCTTGGCAGGGCCAAGTAAAAAATTTTCATACCTCAGCAGGGTTACAAGGCCAAGTAAAATTTTTTTCGTACCTTGGCTGGGCCAAGTAAAACTTTCTTCGAACCTTGACAGGGTTAAGTAAAAAAATTTTTCGTACCGCCGCATTGCCGAGCAACATTCTCCGTACCTTGGCAGGGCCAAGTAAAAATTTTTTCGTACCTTACTATAATGGAGCAACATTCTTCATACCTTGGCAGGGTCAAGTAAAAATTTTGTTTGTACCTCGGTAGGACCAAGCAATATTCTCCGTACCTTAGCAAGGCCAAGTAAAAATTTCTCCATACCTCAGCAGGGCCAAGCAATATTCTTCGTACCTTAGCAGGGCCAAGTAAAAATTTCTTCGTACCTTGGTAGGGCCGAGCAATATTCTTCGTACCTTGGTAGGACCAAGTAATAATTTCTCCATACCTCGGCAAAGACGAGCAATATTCTTCGTACTTTGGCTGGGCTAAGTAAAAATTTCTTCGTATCTCAGCAAAGCCAATCAAATTTCTTCATACCTTGGCTAGGCCAAGTAAAAATTTTTTTCTATACCTTGGCAGGGCCTAAAAACTTTGCAGAATCAGGGTTCAACGGCCATGTGCCTTGACCTTCGATTTGGCCACGTTTCACCGAGCTAGATGCCCTTCATAAGAACTCAAAGAGACTCTCCTTGTTCAGCGAAAAAAGAAACGATGGAATGATGGCTTGGCATTTATGGGGCCATCATGATGTGCCTCTTTTGGTTCAAATCTCATCAATGAGATTGAGCCATCATGGACTCTACTTTCTATGCCCGAACCTACACTTCAGACTAGAGAGTGGGGTGCATATGATACGAAAAAAAAATTATCACTGCATTAATAAATGTGCCCGATGACTTATAAGGCCAAACTATAAGGCTGAGCTATATGACTGAACTATAAGGCTGAACTATAAGGCTGAGCTATATGGCTGAACTATATGGTTGAACTATAAGACTGAGCTATATGGCTGAACTATAAGGCCAAACTATAAGACTGAGCTATATGGATGAACTATATGGCTGAACTTTAAGGCTGAGCTATATGGCTGAACTATAAGGCCAAGCTACAAAGTCGAACCATCTGGTCGAGCTATAAAGCCGAGCTATCTTGCTGAGCTACAGGGTCAAGCTACAGAGCTGAATTATCTGACTGAGCTATAGGGCCGAGCTATCTCGTCGAGAGCCAAAGATCCTTCTCTAAGCTTGAGCGTCATTGCCACCTTATACCATGCCAAATATTCTGAAGGAAGAATCGTTCTGATCACAGAAATTTTGGAGAAAACTTTCTTAAACGGAAACGAAAGCCAAATACAACCCTTCGACTATAATTAACGGAGTTTCAAACTCCTAATAAGGCCGATCAGCTACCAATCCCATAACTGATGGGATTCTAATCGTATCAGCTCCCAACCTCCCAAAATGTATAAGGCTGATCAGCTACCAATCCTATAACTGATGGGATTCTAATCGTATTAGCTCCCAACCTTTCAAAATATGCCCAAAAAATTTTGGTAAACAACTGCCATCTCACAACTCATAAATACCAAGCCTCAAGACCCCTAGGTATGAAAAAATTGACCCCAAAAAAATCTAGCAAAGTTTATAGCTCTTGGGAGGCCATTCCCAAGAGATTCTTCTGTTGGAGCCTTCTTTTCTCATCTGTTTGCTAAGAATATTCACTGACTTGAGCGTTGGAAGATCTTATGCAGGGACCACTCACTGTAATTTCTGTGTAAGAACTATCTTGTAGGTTTATTTGAATAAAAGAGTGCTATCCAAATTCTGACATGCATTGCTTCAAGGATGAATTTTTGCAGCAATAAGTACATTCAGAGTACCAATAGCTTGAGCAAGGCACTTAAGAGGAGTACGGGTCTGAAAGGGGGACTCGACAATCAATTCATGATTAGAAAAATTAATGTGATTCATAGCTAGGCTAGTAGCTTATGGAGAAAGTACTTCAGCTTGGAAGCCTTATACATATTAAATATAAGCTGAGAAGCCCTTTGCTAAGAAGATAAAGTATGTAGTTGAGTTGAGCATCACCTTCTCTAAAGATGGCCTAAAAGGTGCACGGAGTTCTCATGATGATGCTAGGTTGTTTCAGCCTCATTACGAACTATCAGATGAAAAGATCCTGATAGATAATGGAAGTTCGGGCAAGCAGCTTAGTAAGGTCATTCAATGGGCACTCTATGTTAGTTGAGCAAGGCTAGAACAACCTTAAAATAGAGCATAAATGATCTAAATCCTAAGTGCAGGCCAAATATTAGTCTTAGTTATCTTATAAAATATTGACTTCCTTTGCAGCTTGAGTCTTGCTTGATATAACTTACTGAATTAATCCAATCTAATTAACTTAGTTTAGTTTTGGATTTATTTAGATTTAAAATTTTAGGCTCTGGACAAGTTGTTGATAACACAATGGGATTGGACCTATGAAATTTTGATTGGATTGCGAGTTATCATTTATGAAAAATTGGACTTGAGGCAGTCAGATATGGTCGTCTTAGTTATCTGCTCTGAGATTTTTGCAATTAACATTTAAGAACTTGGCTGGATTGGATACTTAGCTCCATTAGTCGGTTTCAGGGATCTAGTCAAATGTAATGGGATATGGACAAGTCAGTATGATTGGGATCCAAATTTTGATTGGAACCTTTGATTGATTTCTGGAGTTATTTTTTCATTTAATTTGAAATGGTTTTATGGATTGGACTTTGGCATTCTAGTCAAGATTAATATAGTTAAACTCAAGTCAGATATGAAGGTCCAAACGTTAACCTTCTCTGATAAATAGATCATAAATTCATATCTGAATTTAAAATTTTTCATAAATTGATAATCTAACATGACTCATATAACCTAATTATTTAACTAATCAAATTAGATTAAACTAGTTAAACAAGTACATTGGGTTAAATATATTTAAAGTACGTTAAGTAGGTTGATTCAAACAAATTAGATAAGTTTTAAACATGTGAAATAGGTCAAATTCAATATTGGCTAAATGGAGTTAGAGTACTAATCTATTAAATAGGTGATTGAGTGTAAAATATAAAGACGAGCTCCATTTCATAAGTGGATATAAATTAGTCGATTTATTTTAACTTAAATACATACTTGTCAAATTCAAAATTGTTTTAAAAAATGTTAGCCACAGATCGGATTGATTGGTGAAGATATGGATCATTTAAATTACCACCTCATGTTGAACCTGATGTATGGCCTGCTTTTTACTTTTTCTCCTGTTCACTTACTTGTCCTCGTTTGGCCACAAATGATATCCAAGGTTCTTCTAGCCCATATTTTTGTTCAAAAGATAAAGTAGATCCAACCTGCAAAAGGGAGACATATCAATAAATATATATTAAGATGGGATCCTGGCTTAATATGTTGACATTAAAGCCTCTGCCATCCTTGTCTCTTTTAGTTTAGCATATACCAGAGAGGCTTCTGAAGATCATGAGAAAAGGGAGGATTAAAGCCATCCCGGCAACGGTGTCCATCCCAGTTACGTTTGGTGCATCAGTAATTCTGAATGATAATATATTATTTATAAAATAAATTATTACTTGATAGATTATTAGTAATATTGATTATTATATTTGATATTGTTACCGCAGAAATTTGTTCTTCGATTCGGATGCACTTCCGGCTCCAGATCCGAACTCCGATCTCAACTCTGGGGTGGAATGTGCAAAACAGTCCGCGCTCGCAGAGGATTTCCTTAGGGTTGCCCTCTGCAGGGGATCCTCCGATGCCCAAGTCAGTGAAGATTCACAGTAAACAGATGTGAGGAGAAGACTTTTCACAGAAGAATCTTCCTCCGAGCTCTCGATCAGAGCTCTAATGGAGTAATCGATTCTGTCAAGCCAAGGGAAAGTATGGAAGTTTTTGTAGATTGATTTATGCATACCTGAGAGGTTGAAATGCCGTGGTATTTATAAGGATCATCTGACCTCTGGGCGCGTCGTGGGGGTCGAAAGTTGTTATGATTTGAAATAGATTCGAATCGAGTTTGTTACGAGATCGGTAGGATCTGTATCTTGTCAGTTAGAAGATCGACGGCTGGGAGAGCTGGCTGATGCCTTAGGATCCCACAATTGCGTAGGCTCTAGGCCACTCCTGGGTATGATTCTTCGTTTGGAATTTTGTTCAGTTTCAGTGAATAGGGACTCTCCCGCGCCGGATTTCGCAGAGGTATTTTGAACGCCGTGGTTGGCCTGGACAAAAAATAGCTTGGTTTTCCAAAGTATAATGGATCGGCTCGAATGTCCGAGGAATAAGGATGGCTCGGCTCGACCGAAGAATAAGGATGACTCGGCTTAGATGGCCGAAGCATAAGGGTAGCTCAGGTTACCGAGGAATAAGGATAACTCGGCTCAGATAGCCAAAGCATAAGGATAGCTCGGGTTGTCAGGGTGCTTGGATTAGGCGTGACCTCATCACGGATGTAAGCGATCAATAATGCAATATGATTTTATCCCTCATCACATGCCCCCCACTCCCTAGTCCGAAGTGTAAATTCGGATATAGGGAGTAGGATTTCAGTATGACATCATTCAACCAATATGAGCAGTCAAGGTGATGTTGCCTTTGAGGTAACCCTAGACAATCAGGATAGGGTCTATTGCCATTACAGGGTTCTTCTGCATGTAGCCTTTTCCTCTTTTCTGTGTTATTTCGAGGATATTTAATTCAAATGAGTCGGCAGATCGAAGGGATTCTAATCCCAAGATGGGGGTGCCTCTCGGATGCCTCGCTGCTATTTATTGATCTTCCTCGGCAAGGGGGCATAACTCTTCATTTCCTGCAAGCATCCACTGGGGCGGTGACACATGGCGAGTTTATGTTAGAATTGATAGCTCGGGCAATCGAAATACCCGCCAGAAGTAGTTTAAATACGAATAGGGGATGCCATCGTTAATCTCTTCTCTTGTTGATCTCCGAGATTTAGAATAGTAGGATGGCTTCTGAAAATGAAGGGGGTCAATTGGGGCGCAAGATAATAGCGATAATGGTCGGGGGGGTAGGCCCCCCCGCGAGGGAGCCCCCACCGAAACGGTGCTCCGGTAACTATCGATAGGGAGGACATGTTGTCAATGCTGCGGAGCATGATCGACTCCGAAAGACGGTCGAAGAATACCTGACCGTCTCACAAAGGAGCACGAGCTTCCTTAGTCGGATCAACAGTCAGCTGGAGGGGCAAATGTGACTTTCCAGCAACAAATCGCTATTCTTACCGTCGAGCTAAGTTTGCGGCGCGGGGAGAGCTTTATAGCGCCCGTGGAGACGATAAGCTCCGTTGAGGGATCGTGTATCTTTTTCTTTTCTTTTTATTTTTTCTTTTATAAAAAGAAATTTCAACTTTCGTGTTCGCCGCCATCTTCGAAACGTTTACGTTGCCTCTCGCGTTGGACTGTCTTGCA
This sequence comes from Calamus simplicifolius, assembly GCA_900491605.1. Classification (NCBI taxonomy): domain Eukaryota; kingdom Viridiplantae; phylum Streptophyta; class Magnoliopsida; order Arecales; family Arecaceae; genus Calamus; species Calamus simplicifolius. The sequence goes on along the minus strand of UESW01003126.1, from coordinate 110,433 downwards.
GGTTCTACCCCGAAGCGACAAAATCGACGTCCGGATAAGAGCCAGGAGTGCACCCGAGTCGGAGAACGGATTTTGCAGCAATAGGTATGCACAGGTAATGTTATAGTAATATTGATTACTGTATTTGGTATGACAAACAGATTACCCTTCGTATAACATCAAATTTCCAAAATACTCCTAAATTAAATTTATTAAAAATTTATATATTATTATATATTTAATTTTAAAAATATTTATATATGATAATATTTAAAAAATTATATTATAAGTAATATTCAAAGCGACTGGTGAGAATGCTGAAGGCTATGTATTCGACACGAAAATTTCAGCGAGATCAATAGAAGAGGAGGAGTGAGGTCGAGGAGGCGAGTAGGAACGATCAAAGGAAGGCAAGCAAAAAGGAGGTGAATAAGGAGTGATCAAAGGAAGGCGAGTAGGGAGCGAACAAAAGAAGCAAAGCTAATTTATATAAATAAATAAATAAATGCCATATCTATGATAATGTGGATAGCTCTGAGGTAATGGATTATCGTAAATAGTTACCATGGTGTAACTATGGTAATTCAGATTACCACTGCAAAATATATTATCATTCAAAACATATACCAAACATAGTTACTGATGGATCATATTTAAATTACTGGTAATATAGTTATCTGATAGATTACTGACTATCAAATGCAACCTTTAAGATTATTAAATCATAAAGTCTGCATCGGACTGCACTTAATGAAATATAAAATTTTTATTTTTATTTATTACTTTCAAGAAGTCAATTAAGAAAATAGCACCAGTAGTTTACAAGACAAATTAAGTAAACCCTTTCTTTCCTCGTTCAAATAAAATTGCGTGGCTTCCTTGATGAATTATCTCCACAAATTTCCAATACATCACCTGCATGCTAATATGGCTTGCATGTTGCCATGACGATTGATCCATAATTTAAAATAACCGTGTAACCCCAAGGGATGAACCATCCCATCCGAAGGCAAGGTGTCATTGTTCCATAGCTAGTGCCCGACCGGATCAACCAGCTTAAGGCCTCTAGCCATATCTTCACAATGCCTCACATGTGGGACTACAGCCCCAAGATCCATGCTTGTCTTTGCCTTGCAATCATAAGAGGGGGCAAAATGGAAACAAGGTTCCATCGACATGGCTCGACGGCAGGAAGGGTCAGCTGGTATCATTGTAATCAATGGCTTTAAACCACCAAGTCCCTGAGCCACGTACCCAAATGTAGACCATGTTGAAGTGATCAACGTGTCGCTCAAGCTCAAGAGATAGATCTCCGCCCAAGCTTTCATCTCGTGCATCTCCTTCCCCGTCTTCTCCACTCCTTCGTGGCTTGGCTGATAGACGCTAATGATCTCACCGGTGGCCGTTGGGTGCTCCCAGTACATGCTCCTTATCTTCTCAAAGTACAGAGAGTCCAAAGAAGTTACGAGCACAAGCTTCGTCTTGGCACCAGCACTCGAAGCCACTGGTCCACTAAGACTGATATTAGGCAGCAGCTTATGCTCTAGAGCACATCGAAGTATCCGATCCAAATACTCTGTTGCATTGGCTTTTGGATCAAAGAGTCTGATCTGAAGGCCCACTCGTTCATCAGCCTTAGCTAAGTAAGAGTCATGAGACCTGGTGATCAAGCCCCACACTGGGTTTGTAGGGTGGAAAAGATAACGTCCCGAATGATGGAAAGCAGTGTCTTTCTCAGGGAATAACCGGCTAAGCTCTTCCTCAAATGCTGGGATTAGAAAGAGAGATGGCACGAAGTATTGGTTGGACATCAGCAGCAGCCAAGGGAACGCTTGCAGGGGTCGTTGATCATCTTCACAGAAGAAAAGCTTATCGAAGTCACCATAATCATGGTTCAGATGGACATAGACGTAAGGAGGTAACGATCCGTTTGAAGAACCATTATGCCGCCGTCACTGATCACCTTATTTTTAAGCATGCTTCCATAGCACTGGGGGGATTTTCTACTGAAGCCATGCAACTGGTTAATTAGAGGGAAATCCAACGGCAGAAGCCACGAAGTGTCAGGAAAGGGCTCGCAAAAGAGGTCGCCTATGTGAGCACCTCTCTCAACGAGCAGGACCCTGTCTGTGAGAAGAGCATATAGAAACGCCGAAGTGAGAGACATTATCCTGTTCCCTAAGCCGCTGAATGGAATATATACCACATAGTTACACTCCGTGGTCTCATTGTTATGACCAGGCTTCAACAGTTCGATGGATTTATTATACAGTTCAGAGTTTGGACCACATTTCTTTTGGAGAGCTTCATGTTTTCTTAGCCTTTCCTGAAGATAAGAAGAAGGTAAGTGGGGAGATTTCTTGCGATATAGTGCGGATTGATACCTGCTCAGACAAGAATCTTCATCAAATCCAGCAGCCAGGAGGCCACCGAGAAGCTTGTCGTCCTTGGTGACATTAGAGGATGAAGAAGAACCTTCTTGGAAACCTGATAATGTCCCAATTATAAAGGCATTAGCTAACCAAACCTTGGAGAGGTCACTGATGAATTGGTTTTAGGCTTAAAAACTTGAGTTGCTTATGTTGAGTTGGCCTGCCTAACAAGACTAGATTCACGCGTTTTTCCGCTTAAATTTTGTCAAACAGGTCGACTTTGACTTTGAGGCGACCATTTCGCATGAAGAAATCTCCGTGTGGGTTGGCAGCCGTTACCTTGTGATACGACGAACCAAAACTATATCCGCTTTACGGCTGTAAAATGGTCGGAAACCGCACCAAATTTTTTTTTAAAAAAAATCCCTAACATCTTATCAAAAATCACGAACTGATTCCTTTTATAAAAAAAAAAAAAATGGATCAAAAACAGGAAAAAAATGATTAAAAGCTCGATCATTGTGATCAAAAGTTGAAGAAATTTTTTGTTGGATAAAAAAAGCAGAGGAAAGGATGGAGATTACCACGAAAAATAAACACAAAAAAGTAACAAAAGAAAAAGCGTACGGAATCATAAGAATAAAACAAAATACAAGAGAAAAAAAGGTTTTCTAACAAAAACAATCTAAAGTCTCAAGCAATGATGATGGCACCAAACTGGCGAGGTCCATCCAATATCTTTCAAATTCGGATAAACAAACTCTCAAAAGAAGAGGAAAAAAAAAAAAAAAAGGTCTTCTTCGAAGATGGAAGATGGAAAACAAATTAACCTTGCGTCGCCCTCGCTTCAGAGCATGCTCCCCTCTCTTCGACCGCTGTAGCTTCGCAATTGCAAAGCCGAAAGAAATACGGGGTTTTGCTGGAGAGGATGGCAAGGAGCGGCAGCAGGAGCATCAGGAAGGCAGCAGGCAGGACCACCGTGGGCCTGAGCAAGCCCCAGAGAGGCTTCTCCTCCGACACAGCTTGAGACAACGCCTCCTCGCTCTCCGGGTCGTGGGAGCTAGCGGCTAAATATGGCTGCTGCCGCCTCCGGTTCCCCTTCGAGTCCATCACCACTCCACTCCAATCCCCAAATGAGGACGGAAGGCTGCTAGTGCTAGGAGGAAAACAGGACTCCTTTGTGCCTACCATATGCGGCTCTCTTCAATGAGTCGCATGTAACTTGTGCCGTGCGCCCGGAACTCTTATTTATAAATTTTCTCTATGATACTGATTTTTTTTTATTTTAAAAATCTTTTTAAATCTATAAAATTATTTTAACTTTTTAAAAAAAATTAATTATTAAAAAAACTTTTATTTGAAGATAATAATTTATTTTTTTAATTATGTATTAGTTTAATAAGAAAGTTTCTTTATATAATTATATCAATTGCCATTACGCAGACAAAATAAATATTCTTGGACGGAGCTGAAAGGCGATAGAGATTCATTCCATCAAGGGACCTCGGTGAATTATTATATTTTCCTCATTTTCTTGTTATTGCTGACTCTTGGCTAGGATAACGGGACCCTATTGGCTAACTATCTCTTTATGTCTACTAGTCTTCTCTCTTTCCCGTCCCATGGGCTAAATTGAAAAACAGAGGGGTTCAAAGACTTTCTTAACGAAGGTCGCCTTCGTGCGGAAGCCAACCCTCGTCCACTGACTTCCAAGGTCGCGGTGGAAAAACAGAGGGGTTCATCTTTTTTTTTTGGATTTTTTTGTTTTGCATCTGCTCAGGATTGTCTCATATCACTGTCCCATTTTTGTTTCCACTGATATATATCAGAGTCCATTCAATTTGAGCAGTTTTGGACCCATTACTCCTCTATTTGGGAACTGATTTCCCAAGTCTGAGAGTTCCTATGTGAGGGGGTCCCACCTTTAGACGATTCGAGCTGGCCAGCGCCGCCTTCTTTGGTGGAAAAACATGAGGTGGGGGATATTTTTCAGCGGTTAGAGCGAGGAGCACATAACTGATTTGCAACTTCGGGAAGATCAGGTGGATAGTCTTCAGGAGTCTGATCTTACTGACCTCCGCCACCATTTGGCTCTTCACAATTCCCTCACTAGACAGCTGGAATTATATTAGAGACAAGATTCGGATCCAGTGGATCAGGAGGGTGATCGCAATACTAGATTTTTTCATCAAGCTACCATTGCTCGCCGATCCTGAATCGTATCCGAAGAATTATTAATGATGATGGCAACTATTATGATGAGGATCAAGGGATTAGGGAAAAGTTGCTCGCCTTTTTTCGTTCTAGATGGACGGATCTTCCAGGAGCCGGGCCCCTGTTCAGTCTGTTTCCTTTTCGCACAGAGTCTCGCAGGCTGATAATGAGATTTGACCAGACCTATCTCTTCTACTGAGATTCGTGCTGCTTTGTGGGATCTGGGGCCTGATAAAGCTCCGGTCCAGATGGGTTCCCCCTTTCTTCTTCCAATACTTCTGGACGATAATTGGTTAGGATGTGATTGATGCTATCCAGTCGGTCTTTCTCTCTAGCAGCATACCCTGCGACTGGAAGCAGACTTACATCACCTTGATTCCGAAGCGTCCTGATGCTACTTCTCCTCAGCACTATCGTCCGATCAGCCTTTGTTCTACTTTGTATAAGGTCTGCTGCTCAGGTACTGGTTTCTCGCCTTCAGCCTCTTATTCCTCGGTTGATTTCTCTAGAGCAGTGCTTTCATCAGGGGCCGCACTATTACTGATCGCAGGAATTTATGCATGATCTTCAGCGCTCTCCCTCCCGCCGATGCCTTATGGCTGTTAAGATTGATATGGAATGGGCTTATGATAGGATTTCTTGGCATTACCTTCGGCACACTCTTCAGGAATTTCAATTCTCCACCCTATTTATAGAATGGATTATGACTTGTATATTTAGCCCCACCTTCTCTCTTATCATTAATGGTGGTCATACCGATTTTTCCACTCTTCGGTTGGGCTTCGCCAAGGTTGTCCCCTATCACCATTCTTGTTTATATTATGTGCTGACGCTCTTTCTCGAGCATTTACAGCTGCTGTTCAGGAGGAACAGTTGGAGGCCTATGTTGCTGGCCTTCAGGCCCCTCCCTTGTCCCACCTTCTCTTTGCTGATGACTGTATTCTGATGGAAGAGCTTTGTTTGCAATACAAATATCTTTGCATCCATTGTTCAGTCATACTGTTCTGGTTCTGGCCAGCGGGTCAATCTTGCTAAGTCATTGATCAGCTTCAGTCCCAAGAGCACCCTTCAGGTTCGAGCTGCTATTTCTCAGAGGTTCGAGATTTGTGAGTAGTCGGACCGGTTGATGTATCTTGGGGTTCCCATTTAGGCAGGCGACCTCTGGCCAGTGATTATCAGTTCGTTAAGCATAGGATTCGTGACCATCTGCATGGATGGCAGGCTTCTGGTCTTTCTTTGATCGGTAGGGTCACTATGATTCGATATGTTATGTCTCCTCACATTGTATATTCTATCGAACTCCATCATTCCGATATCCTGTCTCAGGAGAGTTGAGCGTCTGTTTTGGGACTTCCTATGGGCCTCTATGCAGGACGATCATGGCATCCACCTTCTCTCTTGGGAGACCGTTGCCTTCCTATCTCTGAGGGCAGTTTGGAGATTCAGTCACTCATTGTGAGGAGGGAGGCCCTATTAACTAGACATGCCGCTCGGTTATTACTGGATCCTGATTCTTTGTGGAGTTCTCTGATGAGGGCTAAGTATTGTCGCTCAGGCCAAGCGAGAGATCTCTAGCCAGTCCGGGGGTGTTCTGCTATGTGGAGGGAGATATGTCGTCGTGCTCCAGCTATTATGACTTACATTCATTGGATGATTGGGATGGCTCGATCACTGATATTCTCCACGATGCATGGATAATCTGCCTCTATCTAGGTGGCCTTCCTTTTTCAGCACCGATATTGACAGTTTGAGGACTGTCAGTGATCTCATTGACCATAGCTCCTCGAAGTGGTAGACCTCCAATGTCACTCGCCTTTTTGGGTTTGATCTTGCATGTAGGATCTTTTCTATTCCTATCACGAGAGACCATGCCCGGATACTAGGATTTGGAGGACTTCATGCTTAACCTATGCTCTGATCCGTGATCTTGTTCAGATATTCAGGCTGATTCTGAGTGTACGATTGATGCAGCTTGGATTTGGCGGCTTCATGTCCACCCCAGGGTTCAAATCTTTTTATGGAAGCTTGCCTGGGATCGCCTTCTGACTTGCATGACTCTCGCAGTAGGGGTATGTGAATTTCTCCCTTATGCCCGGTCTGTGGTCTTCAGGATGAGATGACAGACCATGCCATCCTCCTTTGTCCTCGTGCTCGATTGATCTAGCAGGCTTTGGGAGACATCCATGGGAGGGACTCTCGAGAGCTTCCTTTTTGCACTTACTCCGTCAGGTTGGCCTCAGTAACACGTCGGGGAGAAGAGGAGCTTCTTGGGCGTACACAGCTTATCAGATATGGTTATCTAGGAATATTCTCATCTTTGAGGATGAGGTCCCTCCATTGACAGAGTTCTTAGGTGGGTGACGGCATTGGCGGTTGAGTATTGGCGGTATGACTCTCCCCATCGATCTGATAGACCCAGCATCTGGGGCTCCTCTGCTACCACGGTAGCGAACCGTTCTACGGTTTTTATCTCTTGGGAGCTTCCACCCCAGATTTTGTCAAGGTCAATTTTGATGGGAGTGTCAGAGGAGGATGGCTGGTGCGAGATTTGTTATTCGGGATCCTGATGGCTTGATGCTTGCTGCTGATGGGCGAAGCCTTATTGATACCTCTGTCCCACGGACAGAGCTGTATGCGGCTTGGACGGGCATCACTTATGCTATTGGCAGCCTTGGAGCCCGACGACTATATATTGAGGATGATTACTACAGTCATTAATTGGATTAGACCAGATGCTGAGGACCGTTCTCAGTCAATCCTCTTATCCACGATGTCAGATCAGCACTCCAGCTGGTTGATAAGGTTTACTGTCGTCATGTTTATAGAGAAGCCAATTCCGCTGCTGATTGGGTGGCTTCATCCGTTGCCCATCATACGGAAATCTGGTCTTAAACCATTGGAGATTCCTGTCCTTCTGTTTTACGTTTGATTTTACTTTCTGATATCATGGGTTTGACTCATACCCGAGTGGTATGATCGTCGGTCTGTACCAAAAAAAAAAAAGGTCGCCTTCATGCGGAGGCCGACGGTCTGGTCGGCCATCTTTTATTTTGCTACATCGTTTGGTCGGCCAATTTTGGAAGAGATTGCTCCAAAAGGTAAAAGAAAAAGGATCAAATAAGAGGATGAGAGGACCTATTTTGGAAGAGATTTTCCTTCCATTCTATACATGCCACATAAAAAGTAAAATCAATTGGTCCCAACAATTTCTTCATTTGGCTTGTATTTTCTTTTTGCTCCATATTGTCTATAGCTTGGTAATATCAGAGGATATTTTGCTCAACCTAAGATAGCATGCAAGTGAGTCTACTATAGGCCTCAAGAAGGAGCATCTTACAAAAAGATGATCAATTGACTCTTGAGTAGCTTTGCAAAGAATACATCCACTGCTTACCCACTATTCTTTGTTTGCTAGTTATCTCCAATATGAAGTTTATTGCAAAGGACTAACCAAATAAAGATTTTGAGACTCTCATGCACGAAAGTTTACCAAACTATTCTATATAAAGGAAAGAGAATGCTTCGATGGTTCATGAACCTATAAAGGGAGTCTGCCATCACTCCTAGGCTTCCAAATTAGAACAGTTGTTGATATGGATGGGTAATAGTTAACGACAAACTTTGAAGCCGTTGCAATTGGAGACATGTGAGTGAGAGAGAGCCATACGAGCGAACTCTCCATTGGTGTGCTCTATGATTCCACATCACTTCTACATTTTGGTGGCTCAATTATAAAGTTCTTCAAATAATTGGGCTAAGGGCGTGGGTGCATCTAGCTATCTTCTCAAATTCTGATATTTTCTCCATCACCCAATCTAAAGGTTGTACAATTCTAAAAGACAGTCAAGATTTCTGCAAATATCTGTTTACATTAGTGAAGCTTTCCTTAATCTTTTTCTTATCCTCATGCCAAAGCAGCATCGAAATAGTAGGCTTTAGAGTTTAATTTTGCCTTGGGGCTACTATATCCTCAGCTTGCCTAGTCAGATATTTTCAAGCCCACTTTGCAAGAAGTGCCAAAGTTATATTCTACGAAATTTTGATACTAAAACCTCCTCCTTATCTCTGCAAATGGCTTCGTAATCGATTAATTAAGCAATGGAATCTACTAACCACTTATTTAAAGGAATCCACTAACCACTTACTTATCTTTCTAAAGAACATCTCTCTTTGCCTCGTCTATTCTAGAGATCACCCATATTAGGAGCATAGTTGTCAGACCCAGACCGAATCGGCCGATTGGACTGGTTGAACCGGCCGGTTGGACTTGTTGAACCGAAACCTAGAGGCCAAACCGGTCCGGTTCTAACATAAAACCGGATATGTAAGTGATCCGGAATAATCCGGTCAATCCATCCGGTTCATCCATGAATCGGTCAACTCAATCCGAACCGGATAGGATCACGGGTTTTATTATCATGTTAACCTTAAAATTTTTATTAAAAATTAATTTATTAATATAAATATATTTTTATATTAATATAATTGATTGATGGTTCAACCAGTGACCCAACGGTTGAGCCAATGATCTGGTGATCCGAGCCCTTGGCCGGGTCAATGTCTAAACCGGGTTTGACAACACATGAAATATAAAGAAAGGGTTGACATAATTGAATTAATTAGGCACAATCTTTCTCCTATCAAAAGCAATCTACCTTTTTATGAAGCCAACCTCCTTATAATCCTTTTTCTAAAAGTAAATGCTAACATTGCTTAAGAAGCCTATGATCATGCAACAAGAGTACTTCGAAGCATGTAAAAGGGAGCTTCCCCCATCTACGGTGAAGCGAGGTAGCTCGAGACTTAGTAGACTCTTTGTCAACATTAAAGCAGGTAATTGAACTCTTATGAAAGTTGATCTTAAGCCTGATGCATTTTCGAAAGCAAGGAGAAGAGCTTTAATTGCAACGATAGTCTTCTTCTTAGCTGCACAAAAAAGAGGAGTCATAAGTGAAATGCGGGCTTCTCAGGTCACAGAAGTAAGGAGAGTTTCTAATTCTTTTAACTAATCTCACTACTCTTGTTGTTTTAGAAATTTGGTGAGAACAACTGTAACCAAAATAAATAGTTTGGAAGAGAGAAGGCCACCTTGGTGATACTCTTGTTTGCATTTGATCTATCTTGTAAGATAACTATTTACTACTACTCCAACCATTACCAATCTGAGGAGAGAGGGGATTCAATTTATCTACTGAGAAAGAAAGCCATGAACCACCAACACTTCTATAAAGTAGGCTTAATTCACTTTATCAAATATTTCGTGATTTAAGCATACACTTAATGCTCAGGTGCATCCGAAAAAAGAGAAGCAACTAATGTGGGCCAAACCAACCTGCTACGCTGGCATAGCTAAGATCGAGCCATTAACCTGATGGCACTATTATGTAAGACGAACTTTATATCAATCTGGTGAAATGGTCGTGAGAAATTGGGACTTGGTTGGACTGGGCGCAACTTTGATGCTGAAGTTCTTTACATATATTTATCTCTAATGCAAATCGATCCAAGCCCGTTCGCTGGGTCGTGGTCACCTTTTGCTTTCTTTTGTTTTGTCGTCACCTTTTGCTTTCTTTTGTTTTGTCAACATCCATGGGCCTCAAGAAGTGGAACTCCCTAATTATATATCTTATAGCAGAGGGCCAACTTATCGTTATGGGGCTCACGATAGAGAGAAGATAGGGCTTGCGTACAATGAAACCTGTTGACGCCAGATCACCATCTTCGAGCGTCCGCAAGCATTCGGTCGCCTCCTCCAGCGAGCTCCTCGCGCCTGTGGGCCTGCAAACAAGTCCCGAGGGCCGAAGATTCCGACGGGGACCCTCCGATGCTCAAGTCAGTGCTCTGGGCAACGACCGTGAGCTTGAGGAAGCTCGAAAGAGAAAGAGAGAGAGGCTCAGAGAGAGGAACTCTCCCTGTGAGCGTTTAGGGGTGTAATGAGTTCGTTACCTCATTAGGAGTCCCTCTTACCCATCTTATAGACGCTTAAGAGTTTGTCTGGATTGAGTGGTTGAGGCTCCATAATGATGACTTTGATGGATGAAGTGTCAGAACTGAAGCATGGGGTGCTGCCACTAGTCAGAGCATGTATGATGCTCGTAAAGCATGGGGTGCTGCAGGGCATGGCCGACCGCTACGACGCTTGACAGACGTGTCCCCTACGTCATCTTTTTTTTTTTTTTTGCATTCCTACGCGGACAATGATAAGTGATAAAGTTAGGCATGTGGGCCCCAAGATGCAGCCATTGGGGCAGAAGATGTAGTTTGGAGTTGAAGCCAGCTGTCCCTTGTAGAGAATTGATTATAGAGTGCTTACATGGCACTGTTCATGGAGGCCGATACTGTTCATGGCCGAGAGCGAACACTGTTCATGGAGGCCGAGAGCAAACACTGTTCACGGAGGCCGACACTATTTATGGCCGAGAGCAAACACTGTTCATGGAGGCCGACACTGTTCATGGCCGAGAGCAAACACTATTCACGGAAGCTGACACTATTGGCCGAGAGCAAACACTGTTCATGGAGGCCGACACTGTTCATGACCGAGAGCAAATACTGTTCATGGAGGCCGACACTGTTGGCCGAGAGCAAACACTGTTCATGGAGGCCGAGAGCGAACACTATTCAAGGAGGCTGACACTGTTCATGGCCGAGAGCGAACACTATTCACGGAGGCCGATACTGTTCATGACCGAGAGCGAACACTGTTCACAGAGGCCGACACTGTTCATGGCCGAGAGCAAACACTGTTCACGGAGGCCGACACTGTTGGCCGAGAGCAAAAACTGTTCATGGAGGCTGACACTGTTCATGGCCGAGAGCGAACATTGTTCACGGAGGCTGACACTGTTCATGGCCGAGAGCAAACACTGTTCACGAAGGCCGACACTATTCATGGCCGAAAGCAAACACTGTTCACAGAGGCCGACACTGTTGGCCGAAAGCAAACACTATTCATGGAGGCCGACACTGTTCATGGCCGAGAGCGAACACTATTCACGAAGGCCGACACTGTTCATGGCCGAAAGCAAACACTGTTCACGGAGGCCGACACTGTTCATGGCCGAGAGCGAATACTATTCATGGAGGCCGACACTATTGGCCGAGAGCAAACACTGTTCATAGAGGCCGACACTGTTCATGGCCAAGAGCGAACACTGTTCACGGAGGTGACACTGTTCATGGCCGAGAGCGAACACTGTTCACGGAGGTCGACACTGTTCATGCGGAGGAGAGATAAAAGGTGGCAGACTCGGAGAGACCGCCCTGAACCTGTTGGGCCCGCGGAGAAAAGGTCGATTCACTAAGGTCGAGCCCAGGTGTTATCATTAGTGGCCTATGGGGGGCTTACTGGCCCCATCAAAATCAGACTTTTTCGCACGAAGTACACGATACAACTCTTTTATTTGATTTTTACCTCTTGTTAGTTGAAAATTTTATATATTCTACTTCAAAATTCTAGTATGCTAGAATCCCAATTGAACTTTATCTTTAGCAAAATTATTTTCTTAACCATTCATGCTTTAAAAATTTTGGTCTATGTGTTTTCTTCTGATTGTTCAGCGGGAGACTTATTAATTGAATACTGACGTCCTGACCAGAGGAAAGAGAGAGTTTCTTCACCGTTATTCACATGATCTAATCTCGATCGGTAATCGGTATAGCTGCACCGGACCCTTCGTTTTAATATTTAACTAAAGGGCTCAGCTTTAGTTATTCACGGGAAATGACTTGTGATTAATGCTCGTAACTTTTAACGTAGACGATTAGAATGCTCCGTTTGGCTTTGGCGTCCGAGCTCTCCCTCTTTGCCGGTGCAAGCCATTTCTTGAGGCCTTGCTGCCTCTTACTTTTCTTCGATTCTTTTTGCATCTGGCATGATCCATTTGACCAAATCATGCTAACGAATTGAAGGCTCTCGATCCCAAAAAATAAAATAAAAACAAAAACGAAGCACTAAGTACGTGCTTTTAACTTCCTACGCTAACTTCTTCTTTTGGGGTGTATCCAGCTTAATATATGTTTTAAGAATGGAGACAGAAAACGTAAAGTCTAGCTTAGCTTTTTTTTAAGAGTCAGTCGACATGGTGTATGATTAATGGCTGAGCCTTCGCGTTAGGCTAGTAGAGATTCTTGGTTACAGTTGTTGCCCAGTTTGTTCTTGCTCGCATCCATAGAATGGTACCATTTTTCCTGTCTCTCGTTGCCTTGCCTCCCTGCTTTATTTTGTTGCCTTGCCGCGAAAGGCAAGCCGAAGCCGGAATGCACGGGTCTCCGCCCATCAATGCCTTGGGATGGCGAGCGACTGATATTTCAAGCACGCAGTAATAAACAAAGCGTTGGTGCGCGCTCTTTTATTTATTTGGTTAATTATTAAGCTGCATGAGACGTGCCATTTCACATGCATGGCAGCGAGACGCTGCTCCGTTTAAAGCCATTGCCAAGGTCATCGCTAAGCTGGAGACCTATGAATTAAAAAAAATACCAACGTGTTGACTGGATCCTCTTGTCCAAGCTTGAGCTAAAGAGATCGACCAAATTGGAGCATGACCCGTCCCACAATCAGTGCTCGCAATATTTTATGTGGAGGTTTTGGACTTTGCCATAATGCTCGCGTTCAGCTTTGGCTGTACAAGGCGAGGGAGAGAGTTGGCAGAAATTTCAACAATAGAGAGGGGCCCTCAGCTCCCAAAACGCATGAAAAGCGACGTTGCGGGCTCCCAAAGCTATTTTTCTTCTTTGGAGTGCATGGAGGTTAATAGATATCTTAAGAATGGAGTCACCCGACTTGGCGCCTAATGAGCGGCCGAGCCTTCGCATTGCACGAGAACGGACTTTTGGTTGGCGTTGCTTCCCAGTTCGTTCTCACTGGCATTCCAAGAATGCAAGGGTTTTTAGTTTTTACTACCGCTGAGCAGCCAGCTATCTCAATTCTCAAGCTCGAGTAGTAAAAACTAAAAAGAAGGCAGCTTTACGGAAGTCCTCCGTTGAGAAGCAGCTGTATGGCTGAAAGATTGGATGTCCCAAATTCTAAACAAGCTGTGTATCTGTATGGCTAAAGCATTGCCACGCATGTGCCCATTTAACCTTGAAACAAAGTCTTTTTTTTTTTTTTTTGGTTGAGAGACAGCTCTTTAAATTTACTCTTATCAAAAATCTTCAAGACAACCAAAAAAAACTGTAAGGAGCATGATAGGATTAAATTTATCAACTAAATACGAAAACGATTCATGAAAAAATATGATACGACATATGGTAGAAATAACTTAGTAGATAGGAGAAATCTTAAATTCATAAAACTAAATTTTGATTGGCTAAAATTAAATTGTTTGGTTCACTCCATAAGCACCTTAACTCTTTCAAGAATAGGTTTGCTCATCAAAATCAATAATTAATTTTGAGTCACTCATTACCAAGAAGCTTATTAACTCATGATGAACCCATCTCAAATGCTTATAAATAGAGGACCCAAGTTACAGTTGACTTGCTTTAATTTAATTTGACTTAAACGTGGGAGGATTTTTTTTAAGGAAAATTTTTGATCCATTATATGTTTTTTGATTGACTACAAGAGTTTAAGGAAAGGTAGTGAGTTCTTGGGCTGAATTCTGGATCGAGCACTATACTTGAGTTGAGTTCAGCTTATAGTTTTCTATCAAAGGAAATATTGTACTGAGATTGTACTCTACCAGATTTCTCTTCAACAAATGTCATCCATTGGTATGAAAAACCAAAAAAAGCATCAATAAAATCCTTCCTCCAATCTACCAATTTTTGAATCAGATCCCCGCACCTTTCTCATAGTAGGTTGATGGGTCATCAGAGGGTCAATATTTTTCAAGCTCATAAAGTTAATTAGATCTATGTATACATAAGAATAACACCCATGCTTCCCCTTTTTTGAGGCATTTCACCAATGTTTAGTTTGATTTTAAGTCACCATCCACGTGAACACCTAAGCTCCTTTGGCACAACGTTTTTCCATTATAGCCATAGGATATAATGTAGCTTTCATCCATTTAGAAAGAGATAGAATTAGCATATTGAGAGCATCGCCAATGTTCCATCAAAAAACAAAGGGAGTATCACCAATGAGTCCCAATGCCATTAGTTTTATTTTCTTGAGTTGCCACATGCTCTTAAGTATAGATGATAAGTCAAAAAATTCTCTATAATGCATAATGAAGATTCAATCAAATTTAATCTCATAAAATCAAGATGGCATGCTTTTAAGGATCAAGGAGTATCAAATTTAACTTCATGAAATTGAAATAGCATGATTCTAGTGACTGAGGGGCATCAAATCCAATCCTATAAAAGTAATGAGGATTCAATTAAATCCAATCTAATAAAGTTGGATAATAGGATTCTAGTTTTTAAGGTGCATCAAATCCAATATTATAAAACTAGGACGCATGATTCTTGTGATTGAGGAGCATCAAATTCAATTGTAGCATGATTTTATGCTTGATACTTGACCATGATTTTCTCCCTTTCTTGATTCTTATATGATTTTATGCCTAATTCTTATACATGAGTATCTACTTTATAATACACACACAGCACACACAAGTTAATAGCAATGCAACCTCACATTGAGCAAGGAAGTTATTTGTTTCTAAAATCTTTTCATGGTATCAAAGCCTTATCACATATTAGAGTGGTAAACAAAGGTCTCTCCTTAATGGCTTCCTTGTCTTTATTGAATATTACAATTATTGCATGAATTCCTGCCATGGCTAGTAATAAACTATCATTCAAAAATTATATTATTTGGAGAGATTGTTGCGGAAATCAGATTCAATAAACAAATCAAACAATAAACAAACAAAGGAACACCAAGAATTTACGTGGTTCGATCATGGTGATCTACATCCACGGGCAAGGCAAACAAAATTCCATTATCAAAAAAAGAGAAGGTCTTAACTTTACATAAGTTTTCACACGTATATATATACGCCCCAAAAAAATACTTCCATAAAATAAACCCTATCGGACCGGTTTGGTCCGGACCCAACAAGAATATCGGGTCGGGTCAAAAAAACCCGGACCCGATATATAAAATTCAAGACATATTTAACAAATCTCCACCTTGGCTTGAATTTAACAAACTAGAAGTCGAACATATTCTCCCAGCATCCCTAAGCCTACGTGAGCTAACTCGGTGTAGGAAACAAGGGATGCAACGAAAAACATATCCACTTCAGGAAAAACAAAATAGAACTTTCATTCACCTCGCCACCAAGCCCCAGAAGAAGCAAACCTCAAACAAGCATGCCAATCAAGTCCAAGCAATGCTTAAACTTATTGGCGGGAACTATCTTGGTCAGCATATCAGCAGGATTATCAGCAGTATCTACTTTCTTTACTGTAATATTTCTCTCAGTAAATGCCTCTCGAATAAAATGATACTTGATATCAATGTGCTTAGTCCTCTCATGATATGCTTGATTTTTAATCAAGAAAATAGCACTCTGATTGTCACAAAAGACAACTGAATTGTCTTCCTGCTTGAGCCCAAGTTCTTGAATAAGATTTCGTAACCAAATAGCTTCTTTTACTGCTTCTGCTGCTGCCATATACTCTACCTCTGTTGTAGACAAAGCAACTGTTGACTGTAAAGTTGATCTCCAACTTATAGCCGAGCCAGATAATGTGAAAAGATAGCCAGTCAAAGATCTTCTCTTATCAATATCCCCAGCATAATCAGAATCCACAAATCCCACAACAGAAGTACAGTTAGAACTATTTCTATCAAACATTAGACCCAATTTTGTGGAGCCTCTAAGATACCTAAGTATCCATTTCACTGCCTGCCAATGGACCTTTCCAGGATGTGCCATATATCTGCTCACCACACTAACTGCCTGCGCAATGTCGGGACGAGTGCATACCATAGCGTACATCAAGCTACCAACTGCACTGGAGTATGGGACAGGAGACATTGCAGCCTTCTCGACCTCTGACTGAGGTGAATGTATAGCTGAGAGTCTAAAATGTGATGCTAAAGGTGTACTGACAGGCTTAGAGTTTTGCATGCCAAACTTCTCAAGTACCTTCTCAATATATCTCCTCTGTGAGAGATATAACTTACCTGCTTTTCTGTCTCTCTGAATCTCCATTCCTAAGATCTTCTTGGCAGGACCCAGATCTTTCATTTCAAACTCCTTACTGAGACATTTCTTCAAGATCAACACATCTGTCATGTTCTTTGCAGCAATGAGCATGTCATCCACGTATAAAAGGAGATAGACAAAGGATTTATCTGAAATCTTCCTGAAGTACACACAACTATCATAGCTGCTCCTATGATAACCGCTCCGTATCATAAAACTGTCGAATCTTTTATACCACTGTCTTGGAGACTGCTTCAAACCATACAATGATTTCTTCAATCGACATACATGATCTTCCTTGCCTTCTACATAATAGCCCTCAGGCTGGGCCATATAAATAGTCTCCTCAAGCTCACCATGCAAAAAGGCTGTCTTCACATCGAGTTGCTCAAGCTCTAAGTCAAATTGAGCAACTATAGCCAGCAACACACGAATAGAAGTGTGTTTCACAACAGGAGAGAACACTTCATCATAATCAATTCCCTCCCTCTGATTGTAACCTTTAGCTACAAGTCTTGCCTTGCATCTACTAATTTCAACGCCTGGAATACCTTCCTTTTTCTTAAAGACCCATTTACACCCAATGGCTCTTTTTTCTTTAGGCAATGGCACCAAGTCCCAAGTCTGGTTCTTGTGAAGTGATTCCAGTTCTTCAGCCATAGTAACAGTCCACTTTTCTGATTCCGAACAAGTAACAGCTTCAGTATAAGTAGATGGTTCCTGAATACCCATATCTTCTGCTGTCGTAAGAGCATAAGCCACCAGATCAGAAAACCCATATTTTTGAGGGGCTCGAATCTCCCTCCTTTCTCTGCCAGTAGCAATAGAGTATGGCTGCTCCACCTCATCTAGAGCTTCCTCATCTGAACTAGAATCAATAGTAACAATTTGCTCGCTCAAATCATTTTGAGAGCCTTTTTTTCGAAGCTCGACCTGAACCTCTACCTCATTTGTATCACTCTCATGGTTTCCTGCAGACTCATCAGCAACATTCCTTTGATCTAGCATAAACTTTTCATTAAAAGTAACATCCCTACTAATAATGAATTTAGGTGAATTAGGTTCCATGCACCACAGATGATAACCCTTCACGCCATCAGCATAACCAACAAAGATACACTTCTTTGCTCTAGGTTCAAGTTTACCATCCTTAACATGATAGTAAGCAGGGCATCCAAAAACCTTTAGATTTGAATAATCACAAGGCTTACCTGACCACATCTCAAAAGGAGTCTTGCATTCAATTGCTGTTGAAGGAGAACGATTAACCAGATAGCAAGACGTGTTAACTGCTTCAGCCCAAAAAGCCTTTTTCATGCCAGCATTAGAGAGCATGCATCTTGCCCTCTCCAATAAAGTTCTGTTCATCCTTTCTGCCACTCCATTTTGCTGTGGAGTGTACCTGACTGTACGGTGTCAAACGATACCTGCATCTGCACAGAATTCATTAAAATCACCACCACAGAACTCAAGACCGTTATCGATCCTCAGACGTTTGATCTTCTTCCCTGTCTGATTCTCAACAAGGGCTTTCCACTTCTTAAAGGTTTCAAACACTTCACTTTTTCTTTTCAGAAAATAAACCCAAACTTTTCTGGAATAATCGTCAATAAATGTCACAAAGTAAAGAGCACCACCCTTAGATGGAACCTGTGCCGGTCCCCATAAATCAGAATGTATGTAGTCGAGTGTACCCTTCGTTGAATGTGTGCCTGTACTAAAACTGACCTTGCACTGCTTGCCAAGAACACAGTGCTCACAGAAATCTAGTGAGGATGTCTGCTCACCACATAGTAAACCATGTTTACTCAAAACTGTCATGCCACGCTCACTCATATGGCCCAAACGCATATGCCACAATTTTGTTCTATCATCAGCAGAAATAAAATTTGCTGTGCCAATCGAAGAACCCATAACTGTGCTACCCTGTAGATGATACAAGTGATTCACCTTGTTTTCTCTCATCACAACTAGATTGCCTTTGGTGACTTTTAGAGCTCCACCTCCACCTGAGTACATACACCCAATGGAATCCAAACAGCTCAAAGAAATAAGGTTTCTCTTTAAGTCTGGTATGTGTCTAACTTCAGTCAAGGTTCTTACTACTTTGTCATGGCACTTAATCTGAACAGTACCAATTCCCATAATTTTGCATACTGCATCATTTCCCATAAAAACTGATTCACCATTCAATGGTTCGTATGTGGTGAACCATTCCCTATTTGGGCATATGTGATATGATGCTCCTGTATCCATTATCCAAACATCGTTTGAAAAACTAACAACAGAGCATGTCGTAAGAACTCTGTCTGACACACTAGACTCATCTTTCTCAGCAATATTCGCCGCATCTTGACGTTGACTACGTTGCTTATCCTTTCTCTTGAGCACAGGACAATCTGACTTGTAATGTCCTTTCTTGTGACAATAGTAGCACTCAACGTTCGTCGTATCTCCAGGTGGCCTAGATTTTGAACGACCAACAGATTTCTTTCTAAAAGCTTTATCCTTCTTCTTGGCCCTACCTCTCACGAATAAACCATCTGCCCTGTCTCCACTAGTATTTCCATTCAATTTTGTTCTCAATTCTGCAGAATTTAAGGATGCTTTAACATCCTCTAGAGTTATGGATTCACGTCCATAAAGCATCGAGTTCACAAAATTTTCGTATGAGGCAGGCAATGAGCATAACACAATCAAAGCTTGATCTTCTTCCTCGAGTTTAATATCTAGATTTTTCATATCCATAACAATCTTATTAAACTCATTCAAGTGTTCCTTAATAGGCATACCTTCTCGCATCTTTAGGGTATAAAGACGCTGCTTCAAATAAAGTCTTGATGTTAAAGATTTCTTCATGTAGAGACTTTCCAGTTTCTTCCAAAGACCGGCCGCTGTTTCCTCATCTGCGACTTCTCGCAAAACATTGTCTTCTAGAGACAACTAGATCGCACTATGCGCCTTCTCATCCATCTCTTCAATCTCAGCTGTGGTCATGTCATCTGTATAATTATTATCCAGTGCCCTAACAGAACCCTCTCGCTTCAATAAAGCCTTCATCTTTATTCACCATAATCCGAAGTTGTTCTGTCCATCAAATGGTGCAATCTGAAACTTCAAAGATGACATCCCAAAAAATTCCTAAGAACGAAACGATCTTTCTGTTTTGATTGAAGAAGAAGAAGAGATCCTTGGAACAGTTTCACGGACGGAACAGCCGCTTCCTCTTCACGGCGATACGCCCAGCGCGGATCGGGAGACAGGAGAAGAGTCGCGATTGCTGTCACAAAGAAAATCTCCCTCGCCGCTCGTTGCCACGGCATCTTCGTCGTCACCCTGCGTTCGGTTGTCTTTGACCCTGGTGACCGGGCACTCGTAGAGATCCAGCGACACGAGCCGAAGCTGGGCGAGAGGCGCGAGATCCTCTAGGAACTGGATCCGATTGTTGGAGAGATCAAGATCACGCAGCGAATCGAGCCCGGCCTCCACCAGGAACTCCAGCCCGCCAGCGATCCGGTTGTCGGAGAGGATAAGCCGCTGCTTAGGTTTTCCTCGGTTTAAAAGATCCGACTCCCTAAAAGGAAATAAGCATCCACGATAATTTTTCTAGGGTTCCTTCCCTTATCGGTGGAGCAAAACCAGATCGCTGCAAGAGGGAGATATGTTCGCCAGCGGAAGAGAAGACTTCAACTCTGTTTTTTTTTTTCAAGGAACAGAGCCTTCCAGTGATCTCCTAAAGCTCCAGATATTTAGGCTTGATTCAAGGTGTTGGTCGCTTGGTTTAGAAGGAACAAGATGACCTCTTCCCCAACAGTCGGCCGCTCCTCCCGTCCGCGAGCTCCCCAAATTCCCACGGCTCCTATTAGCGGCCAAATCAACGAAGAAGAATCGATCCCACAATTGCCTCTGACACCATGACACCAGATGAATGGGGTTCCACAGCCGTTGGTGACCAAGGAGAAAAAATCGTTCGGATCGATCTCCAATTTGGTGTAGGGCACCAGGTCCTCTTGGGGGATCAACAGGGGGCGCTCCAGATAGTTGACGTCCTCCAGGCTGCAGTCGGCCGACGCCTCCACGAGCCAGACCCCTTCTCCCGTGCACTGGATCCACGGCTCGGCCCCCTCCACTTCGACGATCCGGCCGGCGAGAGGGTAGTTGAGAAGGAGGAGTCAGACGAAGACCAACAAAAAAAAAATTAGGGTTAGGTTTTTTTCCTTTTTTTTTCAACAAAATTGTTTTCGAACCAAAGCTCTGATACCAGTTTGTTGCGAAAATCAGATTCAATAAACAAATCAAACAATAAACAAACAAAGGAACACCAAGAATTTACGTGGTTCGATCATGGTGATCTACATCCACGGGCAAGGCAAACAAAATTCCATTATCAAAAAAAGAGGAGGTCTTAACTTTACAGAAGTTTTCACATGTATATATATACGCCCCAAAAAAATACTTCCATAAAATAAACCCTATCGGACCGGTTTGGTCCGGACCCAACAAGAATATCGGGTCGGGTCAAAAAAACCCGGACCCGATATATAAAATTCAAGACATATTTAACAGAGATCAACTATAGCCTCTCATTGATAGTATTTAAATAGTTAACCATATATTATATGAGTCAAAGACTCTACAAGCTATTTAAATAATTTATCACAATTAGTGATAAACTATCATCCAAATTTTTTTGCTATGGTTAGTGATAAATTATCATCTACAAATTATATTGTTTGAAGAGATTAATTATAGCCTCTCATTGATAGTATTTAAATAGTCGACCATATATTATATAAGTCAAAGACTCCCTAAGCTATTTAAATAGTTTATCACAATTAGTGATAAACTATCATCCAAAAACTTTTGCCATATGGTTAGTGATAAACTATCATCCAAAAATCATATTATTTGGAAAGATAAATTATAGCTTCTCATTGATAGTATTTAAATAGTTGACCATCTATTATATGAGTTAAAGACTCCACAAGTTATTATGGTTTCTTCTAATGGAAAGGAGGAACTAAATCTTGAATTTGTGGTATGACAATAGAAGGATTAACTTATCAAAACTCTAATATTAGGAACTCTCACACTAGAAGTGAGAAATCTTACTACTGGCCTATCCATAGCCAAAATTATATAGAACTGCCTTGAAGAATGCTATGCTAATTCATCCAAATAAAGTGCTTGTAATCTAATGCATAGGCTATAAGAGGTAGAAAGAAATGAATCTTTTTTTTTTCTTGATGAATACCTCCAAGAGATAAATAATTTGTGATAAAATTGTTGTCATCCAACAACCTATGAAAGATGAAGACATGGTTCATTGGGCCTTAAATAGCCTTTGTGATAAATATGACACCTTTATTATAATCATATAGGTTCGTTCTTCTTTACATTCCTTTAAAAAGTTCACTGATCTTATAATTATCTATGAGAAATGCCATAAGAGTTGGCTTGTTGGCGTATTAATGACAATCAAGCCTTTATTAGCAAACATCAAGGAGCATGAGGTAGTCAGAATTATTCATGTAGAGCCGATAATTAAATTCATTCCAAGAGGCTAAGGTTTCACATAGACTTCACAAAATCTAACCAAAATTTGCAAAATAATAAACAGTAAAAAATTATAGTGTTTGTTAGATCTATGGTAAACTAGGTTACATAGCCTTGCAATGCACCATTACTTCAACCATGCTTTTCAATATATAGAAATTTCTCAATATCTTATTGTTATGTCTCTTGGAGATTCTCAAGATCCTGATTGGGTTCTTAATTCTAATGCCACATCCTATATAAAAAATGACATAGGTAAGCATTATAATGTCTACCCTTATTGAACCTAAGATTCAATAATATATATTTAATGATAGTAAAACAATGATTGAAGGATTATTGCAATACTTGAATTCATATTAATAGATAGGTATGAGAGCTGATCCGAGCCAATACTTGAATAAAAATTCATATAGCATGTACTCAATTTACTAGGAACTTAAGTGGCAACAAAGGATTTCAAGTCAATAGAGAATAAGGTAAAATCAATTATCAATCGATGCAAGAATGTTTAGAGAAAAGCTTTAATTTATAAATTTTATTTTCTTAAGGGCATCTCTTATAAAAATTGGTAGGAGAATAAGCGCACAAGGCTAAAAGGCATTAAAATTGAATTAGACTAGGTTTTAGATCAAAATTAATAAAAAATCATAAACAATCTAAAATTGGGAATGAGCGATTGATCAAATTTATGAACGGTTGGGTAAACTTGGCTGCACTAGAGAATTGTTTAAAAGAAAAATCTGTAGAAGGCCTGATGGTTACTGTTGCAAGCTAGGGCAATCGACTGGCATAAGCCTAATGGTCAACCAACCTTAGCTTTGGTAATCAATAGTTGAAGCTCTAAAAACCCAACAATGATATTTTTAGATGATTATTAAAGATGTTCTTGAGCTCCAACAATCATATTTTCTTAACCCTATAAATTATGCTTTTGTGGGTTAGTTTGAATATGAAAAAAATGAGGCAAAAATCATTACAACATCTTTGTGAAAATAAGTTTATGAGCCTAGTGTACATATTCACTTCTTTCCCAAGTTTAGTGATAGAACTAAAAATCTACATTCATTGTAAGAGTTCTTCTATTATTTCTATTGTAGAAGAGAGGCTTGGATTCTTTCTTAACCATGAAAAGGAGTATGTTCATCCTTAGCCCAGGTAAAAGAATTGTAAGGATTCCTCTTAAGTCCTAAAAAAAGAAGTATCTAAAAAATTAGCCCTCACCTAGGGAAAGAGGACTGGTATAGTAAAAATGCTAATTAAGGAGACATGAAAAGTAAATGTAGGTGTCACGCTCCAAACCATATATTGGATCTAGGGGTGGCAACCCGTCGCATGCGGGGCATGCAAGACATCCCGAAATATAACATTTAATACAAGGAGGGGTAATAATTATATATCATCCAATTTAAATGGTTTTTAATACAAACCATAATCATATGTTTTAGGCTACATGCCAAAATACATAATTCAATGGAGTTACAACAAAGTATTGGATCTAAGTCACTCTGATAGCTGCTCCAACTACCCCATATCCCCGTCTTCAGTTCTGTGGCTCTGAAAAATATTGTGAGATTTAAATGAGCTCACACTCAATAAGTAAGCCAACTATATATAATGTAATTACTTCATGCTTTTATTAACTCAAATTTTTCATAATAAACATCTTGCCAAGCTTCCATAATTCAAATACATTTTACCATGTTATCAAAACATGCATCATGTGCTCAAAATAATTTTGGAAGAAATTGCCATATATAGCATATCAAGAATATACAATTTCAGGATAAAACCAATGTACCACTGTAAATAGCATGTAAAATTATATTTTTATACCAATGTCCCACAGCCACACACTATGTACACAGAACACCCCCTCGGGTGTATCCTCCATAAATATCCCCTAGGAGTCAGGGTCCTGGAACCAGTGTCATGAACTCACATCCTGCCATATCCGGCTACAACACACCCCAAGAGTGTGTTCTCCATATACCTCCCTATGAGATGGATCCCGGTGCCATGTGACATAATATTGCCATATCCTGTCATAGCACACCTTCTGGGTGTGTGTTCTCCATATACCCCCCTATGGAGTTGGGTCCCGGTGCCAAGTGAGTCATGCAACATATCACATCATGTCATATCATAGCGAACCATGGTGGGACATATTATCATATACATAAAGTATCATTTTTATGTCATATTTGCCAAATAGCATGTATCATTGCAAAAATGCAATCCATATACTTTTCATAATTATAGTGAATTAAACATGTCAAATACACATGTATATTTATAAAACCTTTAACAATTTCAAAGTCATGCCAATTGATCAGTTGTCCACATAGATACCCAATTATTTGTAAAATATAATAAATAATAAACTAATCATAGTAAATGCTCATTTGCAAATAATAATACCATTCTATTTTCTCATTTTTCAAATAATGCAATATGTAACAATATAGCATTTAAATACATAATTTTTATATTTTAATAATTTATGAAAATTATGATAAATGACTTACTTACCTCAGTACGCAAATCCCAAATCGTAAACAAGCTATTTGGATATCTGGGTACCTACAGTATCATTTTCTCAATTTTTAGTCCCCAAAAATAGCATATCAAAATAGTTTTTTTAACTCTACCCAGTTTAATCCCGGAGCCAACTTGGGGCTTGAATATCTCCCAATACATAAGCCCAAATGGAAAAATAAAAATACCCTCAGAAACTAGAATCAACACTGATCCGAGGCATATTTTATTTTTTTATTTTTGGCCCAATACGGGTCCAAATCGTGGCCCAAAATTTGCTTGCGAGACGGCCCAATAGGGCCCAAAAGGGGGGAGGCCCAGCCAGCCCGCTGAGCCGTCTCCTCCCCGCCTCCCCTGTTTCGACCGAAACAGGGGAAGGACTGAGCCAGCGGTCAGAGCCGCCGTCGGCCACTTTCCGGAGGGGCTCGACTGCGGACGACCGGCCGGAGCCAGCCGCCACCGCGGCCGAGCTCCTCCCCTTCTCTCTCCCCCTCAATCTCTCTCTGTCTCTCACGATCTCTCCCGCGGCTTTTACTTGTGCCGGTGGCACGGCCAGCCACCACGGCCGGCCGGACCTCCACTGGATGCTTGCCCCGCGCCGGTGGAGGCCACCGGTCGCCACCCAGGCCTGGCAAGCCGGCGGGCACTCCGTCAGGCCTGAACCAAGCCACGGAGCGGCTTGGTTCCGTGATGAAGGGAGGGCCGCCCAGTGGCCCTCCAATGCCCCACTCCGGCCCCCTTGAGCGGCCAGAGCCTCCTCCTCCTCCCTCCTCCGACCGCCTCGAGCGGCCGGGCATGGCAATGGGAGGAATCCCTCCCAATCTCCCTCTCTCTGTCACTCTTCTCTCTGCTGAAACAGTGGGCGGAGGGGGGGGGGGAGTTACCTGTGCTCGTTAATGGTGATGGGTGGAGGGGAAGACTCCCTCCTCCCTCCCCATTTATAGCGGCGCGGGAAGGACCTCCTCTGCGCTCGTGAGAAGAGGGGCGCCGCCCTCTTTGACTGGCGGAGCTGGGGAGCCGCCCGCGTGTAGGTACGGCTGCGGCGCCTTCCCCTCCTCTGGTCCAAGAAGACGGATCCTCACATGGTGAGATCCGTGGGAGAACGGGGCTTACATTCTCCCCTCCTTATAAAAATTTTGGCCTCGAAATTGGTGTACTTCGTATAATATTTAGAATCCAAAGCTTTGATCATAATAACAATTATCTTTTCATTTACATATACTAAGATACAAAGAGATATGGATATTTCTTTTTCACTTCCTCCTCCAGCTCCCAAGTAGCTTCCCTCTCAGAATGGTTACTCCACTGAACCTTGACATAGGGAATGCTACGCCGTCTTAAGACTTGGTCCTTGCGGTCCACAATATGTACAAGATGCTTTCATACGTCAGATCATTCCTTAACTACATGGGCTCAAACTGTATCACATGGATGGGGTCAAAAATGTACTTTCTCAACATAGATACATAAAATACATTGTGTACCCCAGAGAGCACTAGAGGTAATGCCAAGCTATAAGCCACCTCCCCTACTTTGCTCAGAATCTCAAATGGCCCAATGTATCGTGGACTCAGTTTACCTTTAATCCCAAATCTCATCACATTTTTGGTTGGTGATATCTTCAGAAAGACATGGTCTCCAACCTGAAATTCTAGCTCCCTTCTTCTCACATCAGCATAGCTCTTCTATCGGCTTTGAGCTGTGCAGAGTCGTTCCTTGATCAACTGCACCTTCTCTATCATCTGCCGAATCAGTTCAGGGCCCAACAATCTTCTCTCCCCACATCATCCCAGCATAAGGGAGATCTGCATTTTCTACCATACAAGGCCTCAAATGGAGCCATCTGGATACTGGCTTGGTAACTATTATTATAAGCAAATTCCACTAATGACAAGTGGTTGTCCCAAGCACCATCCAAGTCCATCACATAGGCTCGCAACATATCCTCCAGGGTCTTAATGGTCCTCTCAGACTGCCCATCTGTCTGAGGATGAAAGGTTGTGCTGAAGTTCAGTTTGGTCCCCAGAGCTCTATGAAGGCTCTTCCAAAATTGGGACACAAACCTAGTATCCCGATATGATACAATAGATACGGGAATACCATGAAGTCTCACAATTTGCTCAATATATGTTGGCCAATCTCTCACTGGAAATCCCAACTCTGAATGGCAGGAAATGGGATGACTTTGTCAATCTGTCTACAATGACCCATATTGCATCATTGTTCCTAGGGGTCTTAGGCAGACCAGTCATGAAGTCCATAGTGATCTTCTACCATTTCCATTGTGGAATCATCAGAGATTGAAGGGGTCCCGCAGGCCTTTGATGCTCAGCTTCACTTGCTGACATACCAAACATTTGGCCACATACTGAGCAATCTCCCTCTTCATTCCCTTCCATCAAAAATTTTCTTTAGGTCTCTATACATCTTGATGCCTCCTGAGTGTACTGTATAGGGAAAGTAGTGAGCCTCCCTTAGAATTTCTGCTCTTAGATCCACCACATTTGGCACACAGAGCCTGCCATCAAATCTCAGGGATCCGTCCTCCATTATAGCAAATTCATTTTGAACCCCTGACTTCACAGCTTCTTTAATCTTTTGCAGGTCCAAGTCTTCTTTCTGGAGGACTTGATCCTGTCTAACAGAGTTGGTTGGAGTACAAGTGCTGCCACAAGCCCATCGGACCGTTGTACTCGCACTTCAACCTCCAACTTCTCAAGATCCCTCTGGATGTAAGGCTGAGAAGTGATCATAGAAGCTAACTCCGAGGAGGACTTCCTGCTCAAGGCATCAGCTACCACATTGGCCTTCCCTGGTGATAGTGCGGGTTCAGGTCATAATCTTTTAGTAGCTCCATCCACCTCCTCTGCCTTAAGTTTAGCTCCTTCTGAGTGAAGATGTATTTCAGACTTTTGTGGTCTGTATACACATCACATGTCTCTCCGTATAGATAATGCCGCCAAATCTTCAAAGCAAAAATCACGGTGGCCAACTCCAGATCATGGGCAGGATAGTTTTGCTCATATGGCTTTAGCTGCCGGGAGGCATAAGCTATCACCTTCTTGTTTTGCATCAGAACACATCGCAATCCCTTCCGAGAAGAATCTGTGAATAGGGTGAATCCTCTAGATCCTGACGGAAGGGTAAGGATGAGGGTTGATACTAGGCGTTGCTTCAGCTCCTGAAAACTTCTCTCACACTCCTTTGTCCAGTCAAACTTCGCTTGCTTTTGGGTCAAGCGAGTCAGGGGTAGAGCAATGCGAGAGAACCCTTCCACAAATCTACGATAATATCCAGCCAGCCCTACGAAACTTCTTACTTCAGATACATTGGAAGGCCTACACTAGTTAACAACTACCTCAATCTTCTTCGGATCCACAGATATGATATCTTTAGATATTATATGACCCAAGAATGATACTTGGCTCAACCAGAAGTCACACTTCTGCAACTTGGCATACAGCTTTTTCTCTCGAAGAGTTTGCAGAACAATCCTCAGGTGGTCCACATGTTCCTTCTGGCTTTTAGAATATACCAGGATGTCATCAATGAATACCACCACAAACTGGTCGAAGCATGGCTTAAAGGTTCTATTCATCAAGTCCATGAATGCTGCCGGGGCATTAGTCAACCCAAACGGCATCACCAAGAACTCATAGTGGCCATACCTAGTTTTGAATGCTGTCTTAAGCACATCCCCAGCCTTGACCTTGAGTTGATGGTATCCTGACCGAAGATCAATCTTCGAGAATACCCGAGCTCCTTGGAGTTGATCAAATAGATCATCAATCCTCGGCAAAGGATACTTGTTTCGCACTGTTACCCTATTGATTTCTCGGTAATCAATGCAGAGCCGAAGACTTCCATCTTTCTTTTTGACAAATAATACTAGAGCACCCCAAGGAGATACACTAGGTCTGATAAATCCTCGGTCCAGGAGCTCCTACAATTGGCTCTTTAACTCTTTTAGCTCAGCTGGGCCATATGGTATGGGCCTTGGATATAGGTCCAGTGCCAGGGCCAAATCAATAGTGAACTCAACCTACTGATCTAGGGGTAATTTGGTCAAATCATCAGGGAATACATCAAAAATTCCTGAGCTACTGGAATATTCTCCAACTTGACCTCATCTTGTTGAAGGTCCTTGACCACAGCAAGAAATCCTTGGCCATCCTTCTTCAAATAGTTTGCGGCCTGTAGTGCTAACACGAACACCGAGGCTAGATGCTCCTGACTTCCAGTAAAACTGAATTCAGGTTGATTAGGAATTTTGAAGATCACCATCTTCTGAAACAATCTACTGTAGCATGATAATAGGCAACCAGTCCATCCCAAGGATAACATCAAAGGATTTTAGTGGGAGGACGATTAGATCGGCCTTCAATCTCCTATCCCCCATGTTAATTAGGCAAGATCTACATACAAAGTCTGCCCTCATAACATCACCATTTGGAGAGCAATGTGCAACTCTTGCTCTAGAGGAAGGCATCAAAGATTCATCCTTGGCAAGATATGTGCTAGATACAAATGAATGCGTGGCACCCGGATCTACTAGGAATTGAGCATAAGTGTTGCCTATTTTAAGTATATCTGATCACAAAGTTTAGTTTGTCTTAGATGTCATGAGGTTTAACAATACTTTTATCATTCATGATCAATGCATTCCATTGCATATGAATGAAACAATCTTAAACGAGTACTTAAGTAACAGGCGTACCTATCACAACAAAGTTGGAGGCGGCAGCATCATGTTGTGTGAGAGTAAAGACCCTTCCCTGGGTCCTAGGCTGCTGCTGCTGCCCTCTACCCTGATCCGCAGGAGGCTGCTAATCCCTCCGAAGGGGATAAGTGGCCATCTTGTGACCCACCTGCCCACATATGAAGCAGGCACCCGTCGTCCCGCGGCACCACTTGCCAGGGTGGGAGTTTCCACATTGAAGGCAACGAGTTTCCGTACTCTTTGGTCCTGAGGGGGCCTAATAAGGATCTTTTTTCTTGGCCTGACCTGAAGACTGGCCAGAAAGAGACCCCTTCTTCTTCCTCTGTTGCTGCTCCCACTGCTTATGGACCACACCCATATCCCTCTCAATCACCAGGGCCTTGTTTACCACGGCACTAAATGTGGAGAGCTCGAAGGCATTGACTGCCTGCATCAGTCTGGGCCTCAGTCCCTCAATGAACTTGATGATCTTGGATCTCTCAGTGGCCGCTATGTCTGGAGCAAACCGAGCCAATCGAGTAAACTCGGCTTCATACTGCACCACAGAGAGGTTTCCTTGCTCTAGTTTGACAAACTCCAACTACATCTGCCTCTGCACACTATTGGGGAAGTATTTGTCATAGAAGACTTTCTTAAACTCTCCCCAAGAAATAGCTCATCCATCCATTCGCTGCTCCACAAGTAGCCACCAATCATATGCCTCCCCATGAAGGAGGTAGGTAGCGAATCTGATTCGCTCCTCCTCTTGGCTACCATGAGCTGCAAAGGCTTTCTCCATCTCCCTCATCCATTTTCCAGCATCGGCAGGGTTAGTAGATCCACAAAAAGGAGCAGGGGCCAAGCTCTTGAACTCAGCAAAGCTTCGGCCCCCTCTCCGCCAGGGCTGGGATGGAGCCGACTGAACAGGCTGCGGAGCGGGAGAGGTAGGCCGAGCAAGCTGGATTTACTGAATCTGTTGCTGCATGGCTTGCATAACCTGCGACATTCCCGCAAGAGCCTGAAGCAACTGGGCCTGAAATTGTGGTTGATCATTGTTAGCTAAATTAACGGAACCAGAGCCTCCAGAAGCTTGCTGGCCTCCCTGCTGGCCAGAGTCCCCAGCCTGGGAGTTCCCAACAGGCCGCAGACTCCTAGTGCGACGTGGCATTCTTAACTCCTGCCAGAGTTAGGTTCCAGTCAATATCCTTGTAAACCACAAAAATTCAAGCTTTCAAAATATATTACTTGAAATTTTTAATAAAGTTATCACCCTCCCAATGTAATCCTAATGTTCTGCCTAGTGTCATCTGTGTTTGTCCCTAAGGTCAAACCTAGGCTCTGATACCACAAAAGCTGTCATGCCCCAGACCCTATATTGGATCTAGGGGTGGCAACCCGCCGCTTGCCGGGCATGCAAGGCGTCCCGAAATATAACATTTAATACAATGAGGGGTAATAATATATATCATCCAATTTAAATGGTTATTAATACAAACCATAATCATATATTTTAGGCTACATGCCAAAATACATAATTCAATGGGATTACAACAAAGTATTGGATCTAAGTCACTCTGATAGCTGCTCCAACTACGCCATATCCACATCTTCAGTTCTGTGGCTCTGAAAAACATTGTGAGATTTAAATGAGCTCGCACTCAATAAGTAAGCCAACTATAATATAATGTAATTACTTCATGCTTTTATCAACTCAAATTTTTCATAATAAACGTCTTGCCAAGCTTCCATAATTCAAATACATTTTACCATGTTATCAAAACATGCATCATGGGCTCAAAATAATTTTGGAAGCAATTGCCATATATAGCATATCAAGAATATACAATTTCAGGATAAAACCACTGTACCACTGTAAATAGCATGTAAAATGCATTTTTATACCAATGTCCCATAGCCACACACTATGTACACAGAACACTTCCCTCAGGTGTAACACCCCCTCGGGTGTATCCTCCATAAATATCCCCTATGAGTCAGGGTCCTAGAACCAGTGTCATGAACTCACATCCACTATAAGGGGAAAAAAAATATTTCGACGCCCAAATGCATCGCAATTGCGTTGCTAAACATGCTATTGCGACGCAATAGCGACGCAATGACGGTGTCGCTCAGATGTTCGTCGCAATATAAATTTATCGCAATTGCGTCGCAATATTGCGACTCTCTACGATGCAACAATGAGTCGCAATATTGCGATGCATCCGGATGCATCGCTAAATTTAAAACTAATTTTAATATTTTAAAATTATTATTAAATATTACGACGCATTCAATTGCGTTGCAATATTGCGACGCATTTAGTTGCATCATAATATTTAATAATAATATTTTAGATAATAGTGACGCAATTTGAGTCGCTAATGCATCGCTAAGAAATTTTTTTTAAAATATTACAACGCAAGGTCATTGCGTCGCAATATTTAATAATATTTTAGAGATAGTAGCAACGCAATTTGAGTCGCTAATGCGTCGCTATTAATTTTTTTTTAAATTATTGCGATGCCAGGTCATTGCATCGTAATATTTAATAATAATATTTTAAAAATATTAGCGATGCAATTTCAGTCGCTAATGCATCGCTAATTAATTTTTTTTAAAAATAAAATATTAAAAATTAAACGGTTAATACAATTTCGTTACATTTAAATATTGATAGAAACATTCTTCACTTATATTGATCCAAACAATAATCATTCAATTTTCAAAAATAATTCATATATTAAAATTTTGAAGTTTTAATGTACAACATATAAAAAAAAAATACATCAAGAATCTGAGCGATCACGTGGAGGCTGGAGACCCTGCAACAAGCGGCTAACATATCCTGCAAATGACGCATCTGATCTCGCACGTCTGCAAGCTCCTGATCCCGGCCTCGCATACGCTGCTCGAACTCGTGCTTGACCTCCTGCCGAACCTTCTGACGAACGTCCTGCCGAACCTCCTCCGCAATAGATCTTCGAATGTCGTCTAAACGCTCGGCAGGAATATCACCAGAAAATCACTAGCTGGAGGCTGATGGGAAAAATATGAGGAAGCTCTAGTGCCCAGACCATAGACCCTGCGGTCTCACGGCTGAGCACCAACAACCTCCAAAAACACACGCCGACTCTCCTCTGCTGAGAGTTCGACGGGCGTCTCCCCATCAGTGGAGTCGACCTGCGATGCCTGGGACGAAGCTCCTCGACTCGTGTCTTTGAATTATAAAATCAACAATAAATGAGTTAATAAATTTCTTGAAATAAAATTTTAGAAATTAAACAAATACTACATAAAGCTAATTTCTTACCGCAACCTCCCGTGATCGCTTGTCGACCCAGGAACCGTCCCTCCTGGTGTGTGTCGCCCTGAATAGACGAAACTCACCAGGATCTCCACCCTCCTGCTCAGACTATAACAATAAAAAAATTGATATTAATACAAATATTTGTAAATAACTAAATAGTAATTAAATATTTATATTTTCTTACCATACAGCGTCTGTGCTCCTGAATCAAAATAGAGCCCGAAGTATGGTGGGAGAGACCCGTGCCAGGACCGCCCTTCTCGAATCGGCGGTTTATGCTGGCTGATGCAGACCTCCTGTGCCAGCCATCAGACTGCCAGGCCTGCTGCCACTCGTGCCAAATACCCTCTGGCACATGCGCAGGACACTGACCCGATGACCTCCAACGATGAAGCATGTCGGAGTATCGACATCCCGTAAGAGCCTCCCATGCTGCCCTAATGGCATCATGGCTGGCAGGGTCCCACGTAAACTTTTTCTGCATTAAAATAAATAGTTAGTTTCAGAATTTATTAAGATTAAGAAATTTTATATCAGTGATAAATTGTATTTAATAAGTTTACCTGGAACTCAGAAAAATAAAACTCCCTCGTGGCTGGAGATATGTGGCGCCAATCGTAGCCACTGGGATCTGCACGCCTCTGAAAATACGGCGCTGATGTGGCTGGATACATGATGCTGCTCAAAAATCTGTTAAAAAAATGCATGTTTATAAGTAATTGACTTAAAAACATAAACATATATTTTTAATTAGTATATACTTACAGCCCATGAGCATCAAGTCGAAGTACGGTGCGGCCGATGGTGGAAGAACTCTCGGAGGTATGTGCCGATTGGCTGGATGGTAATACCAATGCAGGATCACCACCGACTGCTGGAGAGATCGAAGGCTGTGCGATGTGTAGAGATCCGAACTCTCCATCTCCAAAGCTCATGTGATCTGATGCAGCAGGGCTACATCCCTGCTCACTCCATATGTCGTCGGTAGATCTACCTCTGCCCGTCATACTGAAAATACTAAAGATTCATGCAATTAAATTACGATTAATGATTGACTATGTAAAAATTTAACACTTATAAAATAAAGTTGAATTTAAAAAACCTTATGTTTAATCGGTGTCATTTGTTTCGTGAAATGTTGGTTCAACATCCGATGCCGTATCGGACTGCGATTCAGTTTCATTATCATCGGAAGGAAACCGAACATTTGCATCCGCAATTTCTTGGACATCACCATTTGGATCTCTAAGTGATGTTTCAGGAGCCCTTGTGTCGTCCTCAATTGCATGCATTTCCATCTCATCCTCTTGAAATGCAGGGCACTCGGCTGATTGACTTGATGAACTCTCCTCTAATATGATTGTTGAACGTGGGACGATTTTAGAAACAGCCCACCAATCTCGCTTGTCGTTGCGCAAACTTGGATATCCGCAGTAAAACACTTGCTGAGCTTGGGATGCAAGGATGAATGGGTCATATTTCTGCAATCTTCGTCGATGGTTCACTTCAACCAAATTGTAGTCGTTATGAACCCTTTTGCCCACAGGAACTATCGGATCGAACCAATCACAACGAAACAATACGGTTCGTTTCATAGGCCAACCGGGATATTCAACTTCAACCACCTCTACTAACTTTCCGTAATAATCCTGCATATTTGCTCCAACACTTTCTCCTTTACACACACGCCCCAGTTCTGCGTGCCTCTTGAAGCTGCTAATCGTTCAATCTGAAATTTGTACCCATTAACAAAATAGCCAGTAGAGGTTGTTACGGTCTTCAATGGCCATTGCGATAGACATTTAATGAAAATATTGTCGGTTGGGGACCATGGACCGTTTACCTATAAATTAATAAGCTATTCATAACCAATTCAAAAAATAAAGCCATTATTGAAATTGATTGAGTGATACTACTCACAAATTCATAAAACCAGTAAGCAAACTCCGTTTCTAATTTCTGCCCAATTGCAACTTGACTGATGTCGGGATTCATCTGTCGTTGTCTATCACAAACATCCTTATGGGATGATAAGGATTAAAACTTATGTTAGCAATTAAATATTATGGTATATTGTAATTTAAATTAAATTTCCAATTAAGCATTGAAGTATACACTTACTCAATATATGGATCGACTTCTCTACAGTTCATTAGGATGTAATAATGTGCTGCATTATACTCCATATCGCTAAGATTTCTTGACTTCTGCCCACCAAATGAACGGCCGATACCTTTAAAAATTGATATTCTACCGTCATTAGGTTCTCCTTCGTCCACACATACGTCATCGTTACGACCAAGATTTCGGCTCCTCGTGTGGACGTGACCCTCAAAGTAATGCGAGGCAAAAGCTGAAACTTCTTCGACCAAGTGTGCATTGCATATAGAACCTTCAACCCTTGCCTTATTACGCACATTATTTTTTAACTTCTTAAGGTACCTATATGTAAAGTTGAAAAAAAAATTAACCAATTTTCTCGCAATGAAATAATATTTGAAATGTCAACATATCTTAATGATGTATATATTTACCTCTCGAAAGGATACATCCAGCGATACTGCACGGGACCAGCTATGCTCGCTTCGTATGGCAAGTGAACCGGTAAATGCTCCATTGAGTCAAAAAAACTGGGAGGAAATATTCGCTCAAGCTTGCATAAAATAATTGGAATTTCCTCCTCAAGCCTTGCCATGGATGCAGAAGTAATGACTGCGGCAGATAACTCCTTGAAGAATAAGCTGAGCTCCGTAATTGCCTTCCAGACATGTTGCGGAAGCAACTCACGAAAAGCTATAGGTAATAACCGTTGCATGAAAACATGGCAGTCGTGACTCTTCATGCCGAACAACTTGAGCTTATGCATGTCCACACACCTACCGATATTTGAGGCATAACCATCTGGAAATTTTAACCCTCTAAGCCAGTTACATAAAACTTCTCGTGAATTTCTGTCAAGAGTGTAACAGGCTTTAGGATAGGTCCCATCGGCACTCCTTCTCAAATCACCTCTTCTGCAGTACTGATTAAGTTCTTCTCTTGACTTTGCAGTATCTTTTGTTTTTCCCGGGATGTTTAGCACCGTGTTAAATATGTTATCAAAGAAATTTTTCTCGATATGCATAACATCCAAGTTGTGCCGGATGAGATTTGTGCTCCAATAAGGCAAATCCCAAAATATACTTCGCTTCTTCCAGTTATGTTCTTTACATATACGGCCATTTATTCTATCTGCATCTGGTTCCCATGCATACATCAACCCCAAATGCTCTATAGTATCAAATATCCGTGCCGGACCTAACCGGTTCGGCAAATTTTGTGACTGCTTTGTTCTTCCGGAAGGCGATCAAGTTACGCCTGTAAGGATGATTTGGGGGCAAGAACTTCCTATGGTTATCAAACCATGACTGCTTACACTCTTCTGCAATGTAAATGCATCCGAATCATACATGCAATGAGGGCATGCCAGACGTCCAGCAGTGCTCCAACCAGACAACATTGCATATGCCGGAAATCACTTATTGTCCACATCAAAGCAGCTCTCATGATGAAATTCTGTTTCATAGAAATGTCGTAGGCTACGACTCCTGTTTCCCACAACATTTTCAATTCGGCCACCAACGGTTGCAGAAGACATCAATCTTTTCCTTTGGATTTGATGGTCCTGGAACCAAAACGGTTAAAAACATTGCAGTATCTTTCATGCACTTCCATGGAGGAAGGTTATATACAGTCAGTATCACAGGCCAACATGAATACTGTTGCCCCGCTTGACCAAATGGTTGGAAGCCATCGGTACAAAGACCTAATCTCACATTCCTTATATCTTCAGCGAAATCAGGATGATTTTCATTGAAATGCTTCCAAGCCTTTGAATCTGATGGATGCCGCATTTCATCCTCTTTAGATTCATGTTCGGCATGCCATCTCATATCAGCAGCTGTTGCCTCAGATCTGTATAATCTGCAGGCGTGGGGTAAGAGGAAAGTAATGCATCCTCTTGTAAGGCACACTTTTCCTCCTACTTGTACGGCTCCTCCTTCGTGTTTTTGTACCTCGATTGCCCACAAATCTTACACCATCTCAGCTCTGAGTCTTCACCCCAAATATCATACAATTGTTCAAGCAACAATCGATCTTATTAACTGGGAGCCCAAGCCCACGCAACAACTTCTTTGTTGCGTAAAAACTGTCTGCGGCAACATTATCATTTGGCAAAATTTCTTTGATTAACCCAGCTACAGAATTGAACGCCTTTTCTGATAATCGATGTTCTGCCTTAATATTCAACATTCGAGCAGCTGTAGACAACTGGGAATGACCCTCACAACCAGGATACAATTCTTGATTTGCAGCACGCAACATATCATAAAATTGTTGTGCATCTGGATTTGGTTCTTCCATAAATGTATTCTGATTGAATTCATTACCCGATGCATTCATCACCATTTGTTCATATGTGTTTAAATTCACAAATGGTTCATCTACGGGAATTGACTCTTGTTGGCCTATAACAGCTGCTGGAATATCCTCTGGTTCACCATGACAGTACCAAACATAGTAATCAGGAACAAACCCCTTCTTACACAAATGCACCTTAACAGTTTCACATCTCTGTAGGCTTTATTCTGACACCTGTGGAAGTTGCATGGGCACCTAATCCTAGGCCCATCCATCCATTCAGGTTGGCTACATGCAAATGCGATAAATTCTTCCAATCCATTCAGAAAATCTGGATTAAGCAAGCCATCTTTTATCCTTGCATACATCCACGAGCGAGCCCCGCTCATTTTTGACCGACTTATACAAAGTCTGGTAAACCATTAAAGGAAACCAAAAATAAAACTATATTAGTATTACTAAATATATAACTAAATTATTTTTTTACAA
>UESW01003126.1:47749-67394 GCA_900491605.1 Calamus simplicifolius | reverse complement strand
GCAAAAATGCAATCCATATACTTTTCATAATTACACTGAATTAAACATGTCAAATACACATGTATATTTATAAAACCTTTAACAATTTCAAAGTCATGCCAATTGATCAGTTGTCCACATAGATACCCAATTATTGCAAAATATAATAAATAATAAACTAATCATAGTAAATGCTCATTTGCAAATAATAATACCAATCCATTTTCTTATTTTTCAAATAATGCAATATATAACAATATAGCATTTAAATACATAATTTTTATATTTTAATAATTTATGAAAATTATGATAAATGACTTACTCACCTCAGTACGCAAATCCCAAATCGTAAACCAGCTATTTGGATATCTGGGTACCTACAGTATCATTTTCCCAATTTTTAGTCCCCAAAAATAGCATATCAAAATAGTTTTTTTTTTAACTCTACCCAGTTTAATCCCGAGCCAACTTGGGGCTTGAATATCTCCCAATACATAAGCCCAAATGAAAAAATAAAAATACCCCAAGAAACTAGAATCAACACGGATCCGGGACATATTTTTATTTTTCCATTTTTGCCCCAATACGGGGTCCAAATCGTGGCCTAAAATTTGCTTGCGAGACGGCCCAATAGGGCCCAAAAAGGGGGGACGGCCCAGCCGGCCCGCTGAGCCGTCTCCTCCCCGCCTCCTCTGTTTCGACCGAAATAGGGGAAGGACTGAGCCGGCGGCCAGAGCCGCTGCCGGCCACTTCCAGGAGGGGCTCGGCTGCGGACGACCAGCCCGGAGCCGGTCGCCACCGCGGCCGAGCTCCTCCCCTTCTCTCTCCCCCTCAATCTCTCTCTGTCTCTCACGATCTCTCCCACGGCTTTTACCCGTGCCGGTGGCACGGCCGGCCACCACGGCCGGCCGAACCTCAACTGGATGCTTGCCCCGCACCGGTGGAGGCCATCGGCCATCGTCCAGGCCCGGCGAGCTGGCGGGCACTCCGCCAAGCCCGAACCAAGCCGCAGAGCGGCTTGGTTCCGTGATGAAGGGAGGGCCGCCCGGCAGCCCTCCAATGCCCCACTCCGACCGCCTTGAGCGGCCGGAGCCTCCTCCTCCTCCCTCCTCCGGCCGCCTCGAACGGCCGGGCATGGCAACGGAAGGAATCCCTCCCGATCTCCCTCTCTCTGTCACTCTTCTCTCTGCTGAAACAGTGGGCGAAGGGGGGGGAGTTACCTATGCTCGTTGATGGTGATGGGTGGAGGGGAAGACTCCCTCCTCCCTCCCCATTTATAGCGGCGCGGGAAGGACCTCCTCTGCGCTCGTGAGAAGAGGGGCGCCGCCCTCTTTGACTGGCGGAGTTGAGGAGCCGCCCGCGTGCAGGTACGATTGAGGCGCCTCCTCCTCCTCCAGTCCAAGAAGACGGATCCTCACATAGTGAGGATCCGTGGGAGAACGGGGCTCACAATAGGCAAAGGGTATCGAACTGCGACAAAAATATTGATGCCTCATTTATTATTCTTGTATATTTGTTTTCTTGCATTAGTTCTAATTTATCTTCTTAATATATCTTGTCCACAGCTTTTATATTTTACTTCTATTTTATTTTAAATTGTTTACTTGTTTTTAAAAACTTATTTTTTGAGTTTAATTTTTGCAAAACCTAATTCACCCTCCCTTCATCTTAAGTTGCCCTAGGCCTAACAAACCTTATAAAGGAAGAGATGAAATTGTTGTAAGTAATAATACATGCTTAAAATATTTTTTATCCATACAAATTCTTGACCTGCTAAAGACATTTTTATACATTCAGATTCCATGGATAATAACACAATGCATGTTTATTTCTTAGATGACCAATTGGAATCACCTCTCAAAGTAAATATTCATCCATTTATAGATTAATAATTAACTTTTTTAGATACCTGATCAACATCTAAATGGCACTCCAATACAAGTGGAAATCCATCACAAATTATAATTTATTGTACCTTTCAAATGTTAAGATGGATATATGGCAAAACTTTAAAAGATAGAATTAGAAATAAGCATATAAGAGAAATGATAGAAGTAGCCTCAATTGAAGATAAAATGGGAGAAAATTAATTATGGTGGTTTGGACATATACAACGATGACCCTTAGATGCTCCAGTTAAAAAGAGTATTCTTTTAATAATCTATAGTAAGGATAGAGATAGAGGTAGACCTAAAATAATATGAACAAAAATAATTAAAAAAAATATAACTATTTGTAATTTGAATATCAATTTAGTTTTAAATAGAGCAGAATAGAGAAAGTAGATTCATGTAGCCGATCCTATGTAATTGGAAAAAGGTTTAGATGAGTTGAGTTGAGTTGTACCTTTCAAATATTTCAAAACAGATTTGAAATTTATCATTTATCAAGTGAAAGTAATTTTTAGAATCTTTAGTAACGTACCTAGCCTACATTATATTCCATTACTCCTAGATTATTTTGTTACTCCAAGATTATTGTGTAATGTTGAAACACATCAAAGATAGGATCTACCATATTATTCTGAATTATCTCATGACATATAATTATCTCAAACCACTTTAATTGTTTTGTAGAATGTTATCTTCAGAAAATGTCCTAATGATAGTGGCCACCCTTTGGATAAAGTTTGCCATATTATTGCTCTCCTCTATAATATTTTTTTCATTAATTGGGTTTCCATTTGGATATGGAACTTGGAGAACATATATTTTTCAATAGCCAACATTAGAACACCACTCTTTTAATTTAGTCAAGCTTTCCTATGTTGGTAGAAATCTTTTTTTTTTTTTTGGTACAGACGGTGATTCACACCACCCTAGGTCGGGACGGACCCGTTACATCTGAAACTAATAACTGGGACATAACCAAAGGGCAGTAGTCGCCCGGTCTCCATATCCACTGCCCAGAGTGATAGGCCATCCTGGCCGCAATCCAGTCCGCAACAACATTGGCCTCACGATAGACATGACGGATCTGAATGTTGGAAGCTTCCAAGATCATAGCTCGGATATCACATAAGATAGGAATAGAAGGCAAACGGGAACTATACTGCTGACGAATCCATCGAATAACGATAATGGAGTCCCCTTCAATGATGAGCTTGCGGGCGCCAAGAGTCCGAATGGCGAAGGATAAACCTGCCCAAGCCGCATAGAGCTCAGTCATTGGAACCGAGGGATCAAGAAGGTTAAATCCTCCAGCC
The DNA here is from genome assembly GCA_900491605.1 of Calamus simplicifolius. Lineage (NCBI taxonomy): Eukaryota > Viridiplantae > Streptophyta > Magnoliopsida > Arecales > Arecaceae > Calamus > Calamus simplicifolius. Next base: position 64,210 of record UESW01003126.1, on the reverse strand, counting down.
GCCAGCATCCTGCCATCAGCATCACGAATGACATAAGCAGAGCCAGCACTTCTACCCCGGACACTCCCATCGAAGTTAATTTTAACAAACCTGGAGGAGGGGGCTCCCAAGAAATGAAAACCGTACGCCGGTTCGTTGCCGCAGTAGCAGGGGAGACCCAGTGTCCAAGGTTCGCAAAATCAAAGGACTCCTAATGGGATGAATACTCAGCAAAGCGGGAGGAAGCCATCCTGAGGATCCTACGAGGAGAATGAATCATATCTGAGAACACAATCTGATTCTGGGAAAGCCATATCTGATAAGCAATATAAGCCTAGAGTGAGCCCCGTTGGTGAGTAACCCCTCCTAAACCCTGCTTCAGCAATCTCAGGAAAGAAATATGGTGGGAGGCAGGACTGTGCACCCAGGGATAAGTACCTGAGAGTTGCCAAATCTGACGAGCCCTGGCACAATCGAATATAGCATGATCAATTGTTTCCTCCTCGGTTCCACACACCGGGCAAGTAGGCTGAATACTCAAACCACGATGCGAGAGAAGGAAGCAGGTAGGAAAAATACCCTGAGTAAGTTTCCAGATGAAAAGACGCACTCGAGGGTGAACGGACAGTTGCCAAATCCAATCCCAATCCCTCGAATCCTGAGGATAAGTTCTGAACATAGAGAGGAGGTCCCTCATGGGAGCACGAGACAAGCATGATCTCCTCCAGACCCTGGTATCAATACTAGCAGATGGAGACAGAGGTATGGAAAGAATACGCCGACATAGCTCAGTCCTGCAGTAACTAGCCACCCGAGAATACGACCAGGAAGGGCAGTCGTCGGATAAAGGTCACTGACACGCATACCATGAGGAGTATCAGGGCAGATAAAAGTGGGCCACCACGACAGAGGAAGGTCAGCAATCCATGCATCCTGAATGGCATCCACCGAAGAACCGTCCCCGATGATCCAAGAGGTACAATCCAGGATAGTCGAAGCATGACGACAGACCTCTTTCCAATAAAAAGAATGCCCCCGGGTAGCCTGAGGAATAGATGAAGAGTTCCAGCTGCCGTACTTGGCACGCATAAAAGAACTCCATAGGCAATTCGGATCAAGAACGAACCGGGAGGCATGCCTAGCTATCAGAGCCTCTCTCCTGAGAAGTAACGACTGGATACCAAGATCACCCTCAGCCAAAGGCAAGCAGACAGAGTCCCAAGCCAGAAGATGAATACCGTGGCCATCTTGACTCGAAGCCCAAAGCAAATCATGAAAATATCTCTCAATCTTCCGGAGACAAGCCAACGGAATAGCAGTGTTAGATAAAAGATAGGCAGGCATCGACGAGAGCACAGACCAGATCAGGGTAATCCGCGCCATCATAGAGAGACCAGACACCTGCCAGCCGTCCAGACGATCACGGATCCGCTCTCCAGATAACTAAAGTCCGAACACCGAGGTCGTCTCCCAGAAATAGGAATCCCCAAATAGGACATCCGATCGGACTGAGTAGGAATGCCCATAATCTGAGATATCGCCCTCTTCACAGAACGGGACATCCTCGGACTAAAACAAATAAGCGATTTGCTGAGATTGACACACTGCCCCGAGGCATGACAGTAGGAGTGAAGGATGGAAGCAAAGGTGGAGGCATTGATGGTAGTAGCCCTCCCCAGCAGGAGACAATCATCAGCAAAAAGTAAATGGGACAGCGAAGGGCCAAGGGGGCCAGCAGCATAAGGGTCGATGTCAGAAGTCCGCGTTGCCAAAGAAAGCTCCCGGGATAGAGCATCGGTAGAGAGAATAAACAAGAATGGAGAAAGAGGACAGCCCTGTCTTAAACCCATCGCCGAGTGGAAGAACTCCGTACGACCACCATTAATCATAAGAGAGAAAGATGGCCTTTGGACACACTCCATCACCCAGTCAACAAAAACCTCATGGAAGCCAAACTCATGAAGAGTACTGCAAAGAAAGTCCCACCTCAGTCTATCATAGGCCCTCTCCATATCAAGCTTGATAGCCATGAGGCAGTTACGACCCGACACTCGGTGAAGGTCATGCATAAACTCCTGGGCCAACAGGGCGTTATCCGTGATACTGCGACCTCTAAGAAAAGCACCCTGCTCCTGAGAGATAAGACGAGGCATAACCAAAGCCATACGAGTTACTAAAATTCGAGCACAGATTTTGTATAAAGTGGTACACAGACTAATGGGCCGATAATGCATAGGGGAGGAAGCCTCAGGACGTTTGGGAATCAAGGTAACAAGAGTTGCTTCCAGTCAGAAGGCATATGAGTGAGCATAAAAACAGACTGGATAGCAGAGACCACATCCGGACCAACAATGTCCCGATAATGGCGGAAGAACAAGGGCGGAAACCCATCATGTCCCGGGGCCTTGTCAGGACCCAGCTCCCATAAAGCGAGGCGAATTTCCTCCATAGTAAGAGGTCTGATAAGACTGTCATTCTCCACATCGAAGACCTTATAAGAAGGCAGAACCGGAGAAACTGGGAACCCAACCCCTGACATCTCAGTCCATCTGGTCCGAAAGAAGTTAACAAACTGATCCCTGATCGCCAGCGGATCCTCGACAGAATGGCCCTCCTCATCATCAATGCATCTGATACGATTCGCCGATCGGCACCGCAAAGTAGTCTGATGAAAGAACCTCGTATTTCGGTCACCCTCCTTAATCCACTGAATACGGGACCTTTGCCTCCAATAAGTTTCCTGCTGCAACATAAGAGAATGGTGGACAGCTAAAGTGGATCTGAGGGTCGACAGATCCGCATCAAGGAGAAATCCCTGCTGATCCTCCTTGTCTTGCAAAGAAGAGATAATAGACTCAGCATGTTCGACCTGCCTCAAAATATTCCTGACCTCCCTCCTGTTCCAGCTAGAAAGTCTACGACTGACAAGAAGGAGCCATCTAGAAAGTCTGTAAGAGGCACACCCTCTAACCGGCAACCGCCAGACCTGAGAAATGATATGTCTCGCAGAAGAATAAAAGGTCCAGAACTTTTCGAACTTAAACTGTCTAGACCGCTGAAGAGGCAATTCAGTAGAAATGAGGATAGGACAATGGTCAGACCCGATCCTTGGCAAATGAGTAACAGTAGCAGAAGGAAAAGAGTTGAAGCCAGTTGGCAGAAACCAAAGCCCTATCCAGTCTCTCCCAGACTCTAGCAGACCCCTGACGATTATTGCACCAGGTGAACCGGGGTCCAGTAAAACCCAAATCCAAAAGATCTGCGGAGGCAATAAAGTTCCTGAACTCAACAATGCCCAAGGAAGCAACAAATTGTCTACCTCCTCGCTTCTCAGAGGCCCCCACAATACAGTTAAAATCGCCAGCAATGAGGGAGGGAAAACCCCGGCCAAGAAGCAGTTGAATCTCATCCCAAAGCACTCGGCGCATCCTAAACTCAGTACTGGCATAAATTCCCGAAAGCAGCCAAGGTGCTGAGGACCCTTCGGAAACAACTAAAGCAACCTGCTGGCCACAATCATGAAAGGCATCCACACGGACACGATCCGATCTCCAAAGAACCAAAATGCCTCCAGAAAGACCAACAGAATCTATAGCATAAGAATTCCACAATCTAGAAATCTGCCTCCGAAGGCGATACAAACTATCCCCCGAAAGATGAGTTTCCGTCAAAATACAGATGTCAAGGTTATGAAGCTGCTGAAGCCTTCCAAAAGAAGAACGAAAGGAGGGTTTCAGGGCCCCACGAACATTCCAAATAAGAATCTTCATTTAAGAAATAGAGGAAGAGGGACCCCCAACAGTGTCCCCCATAACCTTCTCGCCAAGGAGATCATTAAGCAGCATGGGACCCTCAGGTCCATGGCCAGCACAGTCATCCACCCTGGACGAATCCATGATCTCAAGAGGACGATCCTTCTGGATGGCTGCCTTAAGAATGGCCATAGCCTCGTCATGGTCAGTGACAGTCGAGTGAGACGGCTGGACTGACACTTCCGCAGACTGAAGGGCCAGGTTATCTTTACGACGTGACTTTTGCTTCCTCGACCCCACCGGACCAGGCATACCCCTAGGGGAGTCAAGCGAAGCCGAGAAAGCAAAGGATCCATTCCCAATGTCCTTAACCTTGAGGTTAGCTTTTCCTTTTCCTTTGGATGCCTTGGACAAAACCCGCTGCGACATAGGCTCAACAGGCCGAGCCCGTTTCGACAGCCCAGAAAGGCAACCTTCAGTAGAATGAATCTAGCCCCCAACTTAAAAGGACTGGAGCATAAGACTCCAGAATTCCCTGAGAGCACCGGGACAGAGATTAAACATTCAGACTTACAATTCGCTACTGTTCCTTTGTCTACTGTTCCATTGTCTCCAACCGGCACGCTGAGGATTGACCGGCACGCAGGATCTTCAGAGTGAATAGGAGGAGGCTGTGAAAGAAAACGACTCTCTGGGTTATCAACCCTACCGTCCTCATCAACAGAAGTCTCTCCCACAGCCGACGGCACAGAAGGGGGGATCCGGCTCTGTTGCATTCCATGCAGAGGAGAAGGACCAGGGGAAATAGACGAAGGATCCACAACAACGGCAGGCACGACATGCAAACCATTCCTAATGTTCCTTCGTGCAAATTTCTTAGGTGTTTTCCATTCATTCGATAAGACGGAGGTGGGGGAGGAAGACGTACCCGGAACAGAGGATCTCTGAGACACCGGTTGCTGCAGCACAGGGGCCTTCCTTCGTCTCACCGCTGTCATCCAAGGGCCGAACCGAGGCTTCAAGGATGAAGATGAGGGATCAGGCGAAGCTCCACAGGACCCTGAGAGATGCAAGGATCCACAGAAGGCACAGATTCCATCTATATTCTCAAAAGAAAATTGTTGCCAAAATGGAATGCCAGAACCTAGAATCCGAGCACCTGGGCGCAGAGGCTTACCCAGGTCGACTGAGATACAAGCGCGAGCAAAACCACTCCGCTTGCGATCCTTGGTCAAAGCATCCGAGTATAGGAATTTCCCCGCAGCAGATAGGATTGAGGCAAGAGCATCATCAGTCCAGAATTCGATGGGGAGCAGTGGCAATCGGACCCAAAGCAGAGCTTGAAGTAGCGTGCTCTCAGAAGGAATGAAATCCGGAATCCACTTGGATACAGCAAAAGCTTGGCCATTAACTGTCCATGGACGCCCGAGGACGAGCTCCGTAGCACGAATGTCATCAAATCGGAAAAGATAATGGCGATGCGGCAGAGGGACGGCTTCAATGTCTCCCGAGACACCGGCACGGAGGAATTCGCGAACCAGAGCTTCCGGAGGAACCCAGTTGCCAAGACTACGAGCAATAACGGCCAGATTCTTCCATCTACCGATCTCCTCCTCCAGTGGCCGCAAGGGAACTTGGATGATCTCCGGGAAGAGACGCTCCAGCTCAGCGACCACAACCGGAGACGGCGATGGTGAAACCCACTCGAAGCGACTCGATTGGGCATGATTCCACGGAGCGCCGGCGGTCTTCGGAGAAGCAGCCTCGACCGGAGGCTTGATGGACGGAGACGCCATCAATCAGCGAGGAAGCAAGAAACCAGCAGCAGTAGCCGATGGAGATCAGGGACGATGACTCCCAGCACGAATCGCAAAGCACCACAGGAAAGGGAACCCAGTCGCACGGCTTTTCTTTTGTTGGTAGAAATCTTTACCCTTAAATCGTTATGAGAGAAGATCAGTATCTTTAAACTATTATTCAAAGAAAGAAAAAATTGAAAGTATAGAAATTATTGAGTAAAGCATGTAAAAATATTGTCTTACATATAGTATTATACTCTAATTATAAAACTTGAATAGGACTAATCGGATCAAGTACTAATGAATCAAACCCTAACTAATATATTTTTTAATTCAACTAATTGTATAATTAACTTAATCAAAAGTTGATGAACTAATTTTTTTGTTGGCTGGGTGATCAAGTGTACGTGAACTGATAAAATTAGTTTGATTTTTTTATCTTTTATAATTACATTTTAATGAATATATTTAAATATAGGTATAACATTTTAAGATTTTTTAATCTTTCAAGCCTAAATCTTCCTTTCTTCTTCTCTAACCAATTTGGCTCTCTTACCCCTCTCTCTCTCCTTCAATGATAAGTTGATTTCGAGTATTATCTTTTAAAAAATATAACAAAATCTTCAAGAGTGTAGACATTATATTTTACTATAATTTAAATAGCTTAATTGTAAGGATTCAAATTTTAAAATTATCAAATTAATTGAATTTTATAAGAAAAGTATCTTTATTTGTTAATATGGATCTTTTTTAATTATTTATGTAATTCAACCAATGATTCATTAGTTAGACTATTGAACTATTGACTCAACCTCTCAAATGGATCAACATTTGGTCTAATTCTTGCTTAGGTCATAACCAAAATAAGTCAATGGTTAATTGCCTTACATTTGGGCTTCTCAATTTAATGTACTGCATGTGTATTTAGAAAGAGATGTAACAACTTGAACATAAATAGATAAACATATGATAAAAATTTGAAGGAGATCAGTAGCCCAAATGTTTTGTATCGCCCTTCAAATGTCCAAGGTAAAGTATGGAGACATAATGAAATGTCAGCAATAAAAAATTTATATTTTTTCCGTAGATGCAAGGATGCGACTTGCTCACATATGCGCTGAGACAGACATCGATTCAAATAAGTTACTTATTTAAATAAAAAATTATTTATAATATTAGTAGTATGGTGACAATTAACTACTAAAAATAGTTGTTTATAACCTAGAAGAGCTTATATTAATTCAAAATTTATTTATTTTTGATAAAAAGAAAAGCTTCAACAAGTCGCCCATCCCAGACAAGGGGAAGAACAAGGGAAGAATAATTATATCAATTTTGTCTCATGGGAAACTGCAAAAGGAAAATAATGCTGCATGAGTCTGAACACAAATAGATGCTTTGTTTGTATATGTTTTAGGAATAATATGCATTTTATGGAAAGAATGGGAGGCTTTAAGGTAGTGTTTGATAGAAAAAATATTATCCATGGATAAGTGTACGGGATAGAATTTGTCCTCTGGCTATCCCTAGGGATATCCTTTGGCTATCCCATTGATCATATCAAATGCAAAAAGGTAAATCCATAGGATAACTTTTTTTTTACTCTTATTTGGAGGGATAACCAGCTATTCCTGCATTTTTTAGGTAGTGTTTGAAATAGGGGATATCCAGAGGATATCCCCTCTTATCCCCAAAAGCCATAACTATAAGGGATAGCAGGGAATAAAGTTAACCAAAGGAATAATCCATAGTTAACCATGGTTAACCATGGGATATCCCCTCAATTTATTCCCTAGAGAATGCAGGAATAGCTGGTTATCCCTCCAAATAAGAGTAAAAAAAGGTTATCCCATGGATTTACCTTTTGCATTTGATATGATCAATGGGATAGTCAAGGGATATCCCTAGGGATAGCCAGGGGATAAATTCTATCCCGTACACTTATCCATGGATAACATTTTCCATCAAACACTACCTTAGGTAGTGTTTGAAATAGGGATAAGAGGGGATATCCTCTGGATATCCCCTCTTATTCCCAAAAGCCATAACTATAAGGGATAGCAGGGAATAAAGTTAACCAAAGGGATAATCCATGGTTAACCATGGTTAACCATGGGATATCCCCTCAATTTATTCCCTAGAGAATGCAGGAATAGCTGGTTATCCTTCAAATAAGAGTAAAAAAAGGTTATCCCATGGATTTACCTTTTTGCATTTGATATGATCAATGGGATAGCCAAGGGATATCCCTAGGGATAACCAGGGGATAAATTCTATCCCATACACTTATCCATGGATAACATTTTTCCTATCAAACACTACCTTAGGGAATCAATTGAGGGGATATCCCATGGTTAACCATGGTTAACCATGGATTATCCCTTTGGTTAACTTTATTCCCAACTATCCCTTATAGTTATGACTTTTGGGAATAAGAGGGGATATTTCCTGGATATCCCCTTTTATCCCCTATTTCAAACACTACCTAAGGCTTAGCATGCACAGACATAAAATGTTATTAATTTGTTCACAGGTTGAAACGAATTTTTTCATATTTAGGCCTACTTTTGAAAATCAATAAGATGTAAGGCAAGGCATTTATCCTACTAGTCCCATGAGTAAATGCCAAACAGAACATAATAAGCGTTAGATTCGCTGATCGTCAATAATTCGATTAATGTACAAGGAATAATTAAATATTAATGATTCCCTAGTTGTCCTGAATTCAGGTTATCTCTTCGTATCCTCCTACGGTTAGTGAAAAAACCAAAACAATCCTTGATTAGCAGAATATATTTTTTAAAAAAGGCCATATTTGGTAATTAGAATATATCATCTATATTATGATGTGATTCGGTGAAGGAGAAGAAATAATCCTCTTAATTCATTCAACTCAAATCTTTTGGGGAACTAGAAGAAGTAGAAAAATTAGTAAAAATAAGGCCTAGATCTCCCCCTTTTTTTATTAATGAGTACAAAATTGAGCTACAAGATCTTTATTTACATTTGTTAGGTCAACCTTTATTTAATTAGATATGGATTTCAATTGTACTTCAAAAGAAGTCTTAGCATTCCAAAAGTAGAAATAACTACTATAAATAATTATAAAAGGCTAAAATCCTATAGAAAGTAGGTCCCAGCTTCTGCATCAATTTTATTTTAGTTGCCTTGTTTAATTCTTTCAATATTATAAAATATGCTTGATCAAAATCTTTTTCAAAAAGAAAACTTTTATTTTTATCATTTCACGATCCAAATGGTGGAATTTGATTCTAATTGCTAATTGGATTAATTGAATTCTTTAGGGGCATGTTTGATATAGTAGCATGGTTGGTATTGAATTGGATTGAAAATTCTATCCCAGATTGGAAAAACTAAAAGGATTGATATCCATCATGTTCATGGGTATGGGATATAAGCTAACATGGGATTGGGAAATGCAGATCTTCCCTGTGTTTCTCAATTTTATGGGACAGGATTGAGCATTAATTTACTAAATTACCTTACATGTTTTTTAAATGACTAGTAATATTATTTTAAAAACAAAAATGCCCCCTAACATGGAAATACTGAATTAATTTTGTTGTTAATTGGTTCAAGTGCAAGAGAATTTCTCAAGTAATATTAATAAATTTGAGTTTTAATTATGTTAACTTATATTAAAAGTAAGAAAAGGTATTTTAGAAAAACTAAAGTCAGTCCCATCTAATTCAATTCTGCATACATGTGTCTTAAACACTATCAATGGATTGCATGTGAATCATTTTCATTTCCAATCCAACATTCCAAATACTTCAATCTAATCCAAACTAATCCAATCCTATAGGTATGGGATATTATTGGTTTGGTACTTTCATACCACTCCAATCTGATGTAGGGAATCAAGCAAAACTTAGGTGTAACATCATAAAGCTCAAAATATCTATTATATATATATAATAAATCCTTCAATTGGACATTATACGAGCAAGTGAGGGCAACCGAAAGTTTGGTATATGATTTAATTTTTTTTGGATGTCCTACAACTTTTTTTTGGATCTAGTAATTCGTCTAGATCCTAGTACTATCCAGTAATTCATCTAGAACGTAGTGCTACATAACGATTAGCTAATATCATTTATTTCAAGCATAAATTTTAATTCTTTCGAACTATACGTATAATAGTGATAAAAATTTTTATCACTATTTCATCACAAACTGGGTTTAGTGACGGATTAGTGATGAAAATTTTATCGTCACCATTTTTGCCGTCACTAAATTTAGTGACGGAAAGAGTGTCCGTCACAAAATAATAGTGATGGAATATTTCGTCACAAATTTGTGATGAAATATTCCATCACAAATTTGTGACGAAATATTCCGTCAAAATTTATGACGAAACATATTTTCGTCACTAAATTATGACGGATTAGTGACGAACCATCCGTCACTATTACATCACAAATATTTTGTCACTATTCCATCACAATTTAGTGACGGATTTGTTGGTCCAGATAGCAACCCAAGAGGGGGGGAGGGGTGTGAATTGGGTTTTTTCAAAATTTAAACTCTTTTGAAAATAAACCCCAGTGGAAATAAAACTTAGATTCGCACAAATTAAAACAGAATATGCACAAATAGAGAATTAGAGTTAATGAGACAATCATGGCAAACACTAGAGATTTTATAGTGGTTCGGTGTACCTATACCTACGTTCACTCCCAAGTATCTCTTGGGTCCACACTATAATCAATCTGATTACAGCAGAGTTGTTTTGCAAGCTCACAACTCGAACTTGTTGTTTTTCCGGATGCACAACAAACCCAACTGGTTTTCAAGGCTCACCAGCACAAAACCTTACACCACAAGCAAACTGCTTACACAAGGCTAACAGCCTCAATGGAATCAATCCTCCGATTGACCTAGCAAACAAAATCGTTTTATAAACAAAGGCTCCTCCAATGAGCAAATATACAATGATAGAACACGAAATAAAGATAGGAATCAAAGCCTGATTAGCAGATTTTGGTGGCTTGCTTCTTCTCTTCTCTTGAGTGGATCTTCCTTTAGAATGCTCTTGAAGCTCCGAAGATCAGAAAACTAGGGCTTGCTTCTTTCTTGAGATTTCTTCAAAATGGAGCTATGAAAGCTTGGAATCTCTCTCTTTTCTTTTGGGGAATCAGTATAATCTTTCCTTTCGAATTTCCCTCTTTTCTTTTCTGATGGATTTCAAGGTTTTTCTCTATACTTTCTCTTTCTATCTCATTTTCGGATGCAGCAAACCCCCTTCTTATAGATCAGTTTAATCCATAAAAAAAACTATCCGTTAGAAACAAGTGTAAAATGATTAGAACCAAAAATAGCAATAGCCGTTGGGATTAAAAAGATAAAAGTAAAGTTTAGAGTCATTCTGACAGTTCTGGAGTCGGTCTCTTCTGGAGTCGGCTCTCTGAAGTCGGCTCTAATCGAGAATCCCCAAATCGCTTAACTGGAGTCGTCTCTGACTTTTCTGGGGTCGACAAGAAACTTCTGGAGTTGACTCTAACAGTCCAGGAGTCGACTCTAAGTCGGGCCAGAAAAATCATCGTTCTGTCTTTTCTGTTGGAGTCGGCTCTAACAGTCTCGGAGTCGACTCTAACTCTGTGCCGATGGAGTCGGCTCTGTGATTCCATGTGTCGACTCTAATGTCTGCAATCTTACCTAGACATTAGATTCGATCCAGAACTGATTAACTCCTGATTTTGATCATTCAATCTTATAATCTGAAAAACTTAATCAAAATCATTAGAGCCTTCAAATGTTATACTCAAATAGTTTTGTTAATCATCAAAATCATCAATTGGGTCAACAATCTCCCCCTTTTTGATGATAACAAAAACTTTGAGTATATGCATTCAAAAATTCATTCGAACTAAAGTTATAGTCATTTTAAAGCTTAAAACATTTTAATGAGGATTTGATGCCAATATTCAAAGTGAACTTTTAAAAATGCATGAGTTCTATATAAGCCATCAATTATGAACATTTAACTTTACGTAGAAATTATTAAGCTCCCCCTGCATTGAATAGCTCCCCCTATATAAATAAGCAAATCGAATTTTTTGAACTGATTAAATTTCTCAAATTTCTCTCCCCTTTTTTTCTTTTAAGCTTATTGAAATCTTATAAAATATTCTTTCATTCTTTTTTTGCTTTGCATATTCAACTTTCTCTCCCCCTTTTTTGTTATCAGCAATAAGGAGAGTTTAGATAAAGAAAGTTATCAGAGTTTGTTGGTTCAATCATAGGATTAAGGTTCTCATAGATAAATTTGAAAATGGATAATTGTATTTCAATGCAAGATTCATTACATGTGACAATTCAAGTACATTCACAAAGTAACATATTCAAGTATATTCACAGTAAACAAAATTCCTAGATACAAGCTATCAAATAAGAAATGAAATCCTAAGATACAAACTAGGATAAACAAATCAAAATCAAACATGCTTGTAATACAATTTTCTTCAAGTGACCTATGATTTCCATTACATCATCTTTTTGGATTTCTTAAATTTTTCAAGACAAGCTTCAATTTGAGACTGCAAGGTCAATGTCCTTCTTCAGTTGACCAGTTGCATGAACATAAGATCCCGATCCATCAGCAATGCCTTCCATCCTTTCAAAATTTTTGAAGTCAGATGAAAGGATTCACTGAATTGCTATGGAAAAGAAAATCATGTCAAGCTTAGCAGATTAAGTTTCTTTTAATTGATTTCGAGATCATGCTCAGTCAAAGCAAGGCTCTCAGCTGACCAATCTGCTCATCAGAGAATCTCCCAGAAGCAAGACTGACTGATGTGAGGTGAAGGATGAGTGCTTGGTCCAGCCTCTGAAGGTCCAGCTGTAGATGGTCCCGCAATATGGATCTGGTCTGGTCCTCCTTCAACTCTATCTTCCTCTGCTCTTCTCTTGTCCTCCTTTCATCCAAATACCATTTCTTTTTGAAGCCCATCCGATGAATAGTAGAAACTATAATAGTCAGTGTGCCTTAATTTCCTTAGGGGTTCATTATCCATAATTAGCACACCTTGGCTTCTAAAGATAATGTCAGAACATACCATATGGCAGTGTAGATCTTTCTTTGTAGCTGCCTCTGCCATATATCCAATCATCATGCCAGCTAAGTTGACTGGCCTTCCAGTTATATACAATCCATCAAAAGAATGTCTCGCTCCGAGACATACTCAAATCTACCAATTTTGGAAACAAGATTCTTCCACAGATATTATGTAGTAACCTGAGTTCCAGATTTAATTGATTTGCAAGATTTCCTCAAACTCGGTTACATCTCTCCCTAACATTCTTGACAATGCACCACTTCTATCATCATGTTGATATTCCATAATACCAATTGTGGGCATTTCCAATAAATTTCCAAGAATCTCAGGTTATTGTCACTCTTGTTCCTCTTACAATACTGATTAAACCACCTTCTCCTCTACTTAAATCATTGTAAAACTCTCTCACTAGGGCAGGATAAGTGGGGATATCTAATGAACAAACTTTTCCCATCCCATTTCTTTCAAACATCTTCCTATAGAGAAGCCCTCCGACTCAAAGAAATCAAATTGACCTTTCTTCCAGTTGTAATGGTCTTACCGGCTAATTGATCTACTTTGGGAAGATGGTGAAGGAGGGAATCTCTTGAGTGGCCGAAGAGGAGGATGGCGAGGGTTGCCTCCGAATCGTGCGTCGCTTCGTGGGAACGGACGCTCCACCGACGAAACCGCGCCTCTTAGGTGCCATTGGAATTGATTGGAATGAGTTAATTGAGAGATTTGAGGGGTTGGAAAGGCTTTGGAACGCTTTGAAAGGTTTTGGAGACGGATGGAATGATTTGGGGTCGACTCCGCCTTTTTATTTTGACCTAGTTCGACTTAGAGTCGACTCCCGAAAACTGGGTGTCGGCTCCGAACCAGAAAATCTGTCAGCGCTCGAATTAGAGTCGGCTCTACAGAAGCCGGAGTCGGCTCTAATTGCTTAGACAGAACATCAAAAACTAAGGTGTCGACTCCACAAACTGTTAGAGTCGACTCTAACAGTTTCAGAGATAAAAAATTAAGTTTCAAGGATCTGAAACTATTCAAATTAATCATCAAATTCTAGATAAATGTTCCTTAGCAATTGGGGAAACAATGAATCAAGATCTAGATAGATTTCCTTATTGAATATAGAGATTTTCAAGAAATTGATGAAATCTAGATAGTTGTTCCTTAAGAGTTTCAGAAAACTATTCCAAAGGATCACAAACTCCTAATTCTCCTCTAAGATAACAAAATCTCTCTTCACTTAAGGGTTTTGTAAATATATCTGCTAGTTGTTCTTCAGTATTCACATAATCAAGACAAATTTCATTATTGGCAACATGTTCTCTTATAAAGTGATATCTAATTTCAATATGCTTTGTTCTTGAGTGTTGAATTGGATTTTTAGTTAGATTGATTGCACTTGTATTATCACATCTTATAGGTGTCTTATCAAGTGTGATACCATAGTCTTCAAGTTGTCTCTTAATCCATAGGATTTGAGCACAGCAACTTCCAGCTGCAACATATTCTGCTTCAGCAGTAGATAATGCAACCGAATTTTGCTTTTTGCTAAACCAAGAGATTAAGTTACTTCCTAAAAGTTGGCATGCACCACTTGTACTCTTCCTATCTGTTGGCCCAGATGACAACCCAAGAGGGGGGGTGAATTGGGTTCTTAAAAAATTTAGCCTTTTAAAAATTGTTTGCTTAAGATAATGAAAGCAAATGCAATGTAAATACAATCACAATAAAAAGAGATAGAGATAGAGTCAATGGAAGCACGGCAAACACAAAGATTTTATAGTGGTTCGGGTATCCAACACCTACGTCCACTCCCAAGATCCACTTGGGTCCACACTATAATCACCTTGATTACAGCCGAGTTGTTTTACAAGCTCACAACTCAAACTTGTTGTTTTCCCGGGATCACAACGAACCCAGCTGGTTTTTCGGGCTCACCAGCACAAAACCCAAACTCAAGCTAATCTAGCTTGACCCGAGGTTAACAACCTCCACTAGTTCAATCCCCGATTGAACTAGCACAAACAATAGAATGTTTTACAAACACAGCTCCTTAATGAGCAAATATTCAAAAAATAAAGGTTTAGAAAAGCCTGTTTGAAGTTGTTTGGCTTTGAGCTTTTCTTCTTTTCTTCTTTTCCTCTTCTCCTTTGGGTTGAATCAAGCCTCAGCTCCGATTGAAGTTGTAGAAGATCGGGCTTTAAAAATTAAGCCTTTTAAAAATTTTGCTTAAGAAGAATGAAGGCATGCAAACAAATACAATCAGAGATAGAGAAAGAGACAATAAAGCACGGCAAACACAAAGATTTTATAGTGGTTCGGGTATCCAACACCTACGTCCACTCCCAAGATTCACTTGGGTCCACACTATAATCTCCTTGATTACAGCGAGTTGTTTTACAAGCTCACAACTCAAACTTGTTGTTTTCCCGGGATCACAACGAACCCAGCCGGTTTTCAAGGGCTCACCAGCACAAAACCCTAACACAAGCTATACCAAGCTTGTACCGAGGTAAGACTACCTCCACTAGTTCAATCCCCCAGATTGAACTAGACACAAAGAATAGAAATATGTTTTTCAGTTACAAAGCTCCTCAATGAGCAGATAACAAATAAAATAAAGTTTAGAAGCCTGATTTGCAGTTGGTTGGCTTTGAGCTTTTCTTCTTTTCTTTTCCTCACTCCTTTGAAGTGTAGAATCGGGCCTCAGCTCGGATTCTTCACGGATTGAATGTTGGAGTTGATTTGAGCTTTTCCTCTTTTCTTTGAATGTTGAAAATCTCTTGATTTGCTCTTGAATAGCTCTTGGATTTTCTTCTGAAGCTTCCTTGGATTGTTGAACTTGAGCACAGAAGAAGCTTCCTTTGATTTCACACTTTTCTTTCACTCTATTTTTGAATCTCGGATTTTTTCAAATGAAGCTCTGTTTTTCGATTTTTCTTTTTTTCTCTTGATGAATCTCTATTGTATATTTTGATTTGAAAACGGCTTCTCTATTTATAGATTCTGCAAAAATATAGCCGTTAGAAACAAAGAAAAATAGCCGTTATTGAAAAATCTTACCGTTGACGCTGAGTTGGCATTCAGAAAAATCACGCCCAGATTTGTGGAGTCGACTCCTGCTTTAGGCGAGTCGGCTCGAAGACGCGATACCAAAAATAGAAATATTCAGAAAGTTAAGGGTCGACTCATCAAAAATAAGTGTCGACTCCTGACAGTCGGGGGTCGACTCATGAAAAGTTGGGGGTCGACTCGCGAAGTGCTCAGAAAAACACACCTCTGGTGTCTGAGCGGAGTCGACTCACACAGTCATGGAGTCGGCTCGACAGAATCGGGGGTCGACTCGAGAAATCACATGGGTCGACTCGAGACAGACAGTCATTTCTGTATACTGAGTGGAGTCGACTCTGAAACTCTAGAGTCGGCTCCGGAACGTATCAAAAATCAGAAATTTTCTGATTGACTTTAAATTCGTTCCAGATTCATTTTAAATCAATTTTTGACTTGAATATAATAAAATTGACATTAGGAATCAATTCAAGAAATGTTCCAAAAACTCATTGATTGAATATGAAGTATAAAATTTCTTTTTGAAAGCTTAAACATGGAGCTTGAAGTTACTTTCAATTGATTAAAGTCATACTTAACATACTCATTGATTGTTCTAAATAAATTCATTGCTCATGTAAATAAACTCATTACATCTTTTAATATACTCATGGCTTTTGGTAATCATCAAAATCAATAAGATTGGGGCAACAAATTCTCAACAATCTCCCCAACAATCTCCCCCTTTTTGATGATGACAAAAACATTGAGTTTATGCATGATTGATTAAAATTTATTTATTTTCATAGTTAG
>UESW01003126.1:0-47520 GCA_900491605.1 Calamus simplicifolius | reverse complement strand
TTCAAGATATGTTTTAACAAAATCTGAGATTCATTGATAATAGGAGAAGTACATTCAACTGAGATTACATTGAGCATTCAAAATAGACTTTTCATTACATCAATGTATCAAAATGTAAAACATAATATGAACTTCATTACATTGTAAAGACTAAGTATCTAATACATCAAAAGTGAGTCCTTACAATCCTAGTTAAGTGATCTATAATATTTTTCATTCCATCTGTTTGAATCTTACATAATCCTTCAGTCTTCATCAACAAAAGTGCAAGCAGTCAATATTTTATCTTGGAGTTCAGCATTGCATTTTGCATATGTTTCACCATCTCCACAGATGTCTTTAAGTTCTTCAAATATATTCTTTAGGTCTCCACTTAAAGACTCAGATGAAGTGCTAAGGTTGATTCTATCTTGGTGATCCGATCATCTAAAGAGTAAAGAGTTTCTTTAGATTCATAAATTGTTTTCAAACTCTGATTTCAATTTATCTGCCTGATCATCAAGAAGACCTTTAAGCTGCCTTAACTGAAGTTCTGAGAAACCGACAGATGAAGATGATGATGATCAACCAACGGAGCAGGGGAAGGGGCAGGAGCAGGAACAGGAGAGCTCGGAGGTACAGGCGAAGAATGTCTGACTGACGGTCCCGGTGCCTCAAGTCCGCGGCTCTATCTTCCATCAAACCTTTCCTTTCCCATCTGCCATTCCTCTTCACAAAACCCATTCTATGTATAGTGGCCAAACTATAAAATCGGTATGTCTTAAGTTCCTCATTGGCTCACTATCTGAAATGACAATCCCTTGGCTTTGAAAATTTTAGTAGAATCATGCCGTAGGGTAAACTGATTTTCTCTTGCCTCCACAATCGGCAATGTACCATAATATCATGCTTGGAAGATTAATGGGTTTACCAGTTACTATTGCATCCATTACAAATATATCTCTTTCTGAACATAGTCAAATCTCCCAATCTTGGGGAATAGGATTCTACTACAAATATTGTGGAGAAGTCTCAATTCTAAGGATAACTTGATTAGCAAAGACTTCCCAAAACTCCCTGTTAAGCAGTCTAGACAGAGCTGGGCTTCTATCTTCAGAAGAAAAAGTAGATGTACCTGACACTGGAAGATCCAACAATCTTGAAAGCAAATCCACTGTCACTGAAATTCTATTTCCTCTAATGCTTACAAGTCCATTGTCTCCTCTAGATAGATTCTTATAAAATTCCTTGACTAGGGCTGGGTAGGTAGGACAATCTAAAGAACAAATCTTTTCCCAACCCATCTCAATCAACTGCCTCCCACAAGAAATCCTTCAGCCTCAAACAATTCAAAATCGACTTTCCTCCCGGTAGTTATCACTCTATCGGCAAGTCTATCTACCTGTGATGGAGCCGTAGATGGGAGAAGCACTAGGAGTCGAAGAAGATGAGGTTGAATCCAAGCTCGGTGAAGGCTCACGAACGGGACGCCTCACGGTCTTCCTCACCGCCCTCTTCCTCTTTACTCCGGCCGCACCAAGGTTAGATCCACGGTTTTAGGGGCCATTTGATCTATTGGAAGGGTTAATCAGGGATTTTGAGGATTTGGAAGGTCAGGAAAATTTTGGAGAGAGTATTTGAGAGATTGAGACGATAGAAATGAGCGGCGAGTCGACTCTGCCCTAGATAAATCGACCTGGGACCACTTCGAGTCGGCTCCCGCAAAGCGAGGGGTCGACTCCGGGTAGTCACAGAAAACTATCCCGAAGTGGAGTCGACTCGCGCAGAGAAGGGGTCGACTCTAGAGTTTCAGTAGAAACATGGAGTCGACTCCGATACTCACCGAGTCGGCTCCGAGACCATTTCAGAGCAAAAAACATAAAGTTTCAGATAATCTGAAATGTGTCCGGATAATGATCATAAAAATTGATAAAATAATCATTGGATTTTAATAGATCAATTAGATATGAATTCTAGATAAGATTTCCTTAAAGATCAAGGATTTGAAAGAATTTTAGATAAAATTTCCTTAGGGGTTTCAAATTCATTCTAATGGATCACAAATCCCTAACTCTCCTCTAAGATAACAGAATCTTTCTTCACTCAAGGGTTTTGTAAATATATCTGCTAATTGATCTTCAGTATTAACATAATCAAGACATATTTCATTATTGCAACATGTTCTCTAATAAAATGATATCTAATTTCTATGTGTTTGGTTCTAGAATGTTGAATTGGATTTTTTGTTAGATTAATTGCACTTGTGTTATCACATTTATAGGTGTTTATCAAGTGTGATACCATAGTCTTCAAGTTGTCGCTTAATCCATAGGATTTGAGCACAGCAACTTCCAGCTGCAACATATTCAGCTTCAGTAGTTGATAATGCAACTGAATTTTGCTTTTTGCTAAACCATGAGATTAAGTTACTTCCTAAGAATTGGCATGCACCACTTGTGCTTTTTCTATCTAACTTACATCCAGCATAATCAGAATCAGTATATGCAATTAAGTTCAATGTTGAGTCTCTAGAATACCATAAACCTACATTTTTTGTTCCACTTAAGTATCTTAGTATTCTTTTAACAGCAATTAAATGTGATTCTTTAGGTTCAGACTGAAATCTAGCACATAAGCAAACAGCAAACATTATATCTGGTCTACTTGCAGTTAAGTAAAGTAGGGATCCGATTATACCTCGATAATATTTTTGATCAACCTTCTTACCTTCTTCATCTTTGTCCAGCTTGCATGAAGGACTCATTGGTGTTCCGAGGGGTTTGATTGATTCCATACCAAACTTCTTTAGAATTTCTCTTGTGTACTTTGTTTGGTTGATAAAGATTCCCTCTTTGCTTTGTTTGATTTGGAGTCCAAGGAAGAAGTTGAGTTCTCCCATCATGCTCATTTCAAACTCACCCTGCATCAACTTAGCAAATCTTGACATAGAAGATTGTTAGTAGCACCAAAAATGATATCATCAACATATATTTGAACTACTAATAAATCTTTACCTTTTCTTTTCAAAAACAATGTTTTATCAACATTTCCTCTTATAAAATCATTTTCAATTAAGAATTTACTTAATCTATCATACCAAGCTCTAGGTGCTTGTTTCAAACCATATAAAGCTTTGTGCAATTTAAAAACGTGATTTGAAAATTCATGATCTTCAAAACCTGGTGGTTGTTCTACATATACTTCTTCATTTATAAATCCATTTAGAAAAGCACTTTTTACATCCATTTGAAATAAGTTAAAATTCATGTGACATGCAAATGCAAGTAATAGTCTAATGGCTTCTAATCTAGCTACTGGTGCAAAGGTTTCATCAAAATCAATACCTTCTTCTTGATTATATCCTTTTGCAACTAATCTAGCTTTGTTTCTAATTACTATGCCATTTTCATCTAGTTTATTTCTAAATATCCATTTTGATCCTATAACAGAATGATCTTTAGGTCTTTCTACTAAAGTCCATACATTATTTCTAGTGAATTGATTTAATTCTTCTTGCATTGCTAACATCCAATTATTATCTTTTTCAGCTTCTTCAATAGTTTTAGGTTCAATTTGTGATACAAATGCAAGATGATTACTAATATTTCTCATAGATGATCTAGTTCTTATTCCTTGAGATGGATCACCTATAATCAATTCCTTAGGGTGACTATAAGCATATCTCCAATCCCTAGGTAGATCTATATCATTATGATTAGTGTTAGTATCATCATCCTTAGGTGAATCATTATCTTTAGCGTCTTGCTCATGATCTAAAGATACATCAATATTTAATTTTTCAAGATCTTTTTCAATTAAGTTTGTATCTTCTTCATCATCAAATTTTTCGGAACGAGTTGCTAAAGATTCATCAAAAACTACATGAATGGATTCTTCAACAACTAAAGTTTTCTTGTTAAATACTCTATATGCTTTACTAGTTATTGAATATCCTAAGAATATTCCTTCATCAGATTTAGCATCAAATTTGCCTAAATTATTTTTACCATTATTGTGAACAAAGCATTTACAACCAAATGCATGAAAATATTTAATGTTGGGTTTTCTATCATGCCATAATTCATAAGGTGTTTTCTTTAAAATAGGTCTTATTAAGGCTCTATTTAGGATGTAACATGCTGTGTTAATAGCTTCCGCCCAAAAGTATTTCGGGAGTTTACTTTCACATAGCATGGTACGGGCCATGTCTTCTAAAGTCCTATTTTTTCTTTCAACTATTCCATTTTGTTGAGGGTTCTTGGTGCAGAAAAATTATGATTAATACCATTTTCATTGCAAAAACTTTCAAATAAGTGATTTTCAAATTCAGTTCCATGATCACTTCTTAGAGACACTATGGTAGTGTTTTTCTCATTTGTTACTTTCTTGAAGAATTTCAGGAATATCGAGAAAGTCTCATCTTTGTGAGCTAAAAACATTACCCAAGTGAATCTAGAGTAATCATCTACTATCACAAGACCATATTTCTTTCCTCCTAGACTTGTGGTTCTAGTTGGTCCAAAAAGGTCCATGTGAAGTAGCTCTAATGGCCTAGAAGTTGAAACAACATTTTTAGATTTGAAAGAACTTCTCGTTTGTTTTCCAAACTGACATGCATCACATATTTTGTTATTTTCAAAATCTATTTTAGGTAAACCTTTTACTAAATCCATTCTAATTAGTTTTGAAATTAGGTGTGTGCTTGCGTGACCTAATCTTCGATGCCACAACCAACCAATCTCATTCATATTAGCATTATTAGCAACTAAGCAATGATTATTAGTAGACAAATTGTCTAGGTCAATCAAGTATACATTGCCATTTCTATTTCCAATAAAAACAATGCTATTATCAATGGAATTAGCTACTGTGCATATAGAAGATTCAAATGATACTTTAAAACCTTTGTCACATAATTGGCTTATACTAATTAAGTTATGCTTTAAACCATCAACATAAAGTACATTTTCAATATATGTGGAGGGAGTTATTTGAATGTTACCAAACCCCAAGATTTGGCCTTTGCCATTGTCGCCAAATGTAACAACTCCTCCTTTCTTTTCTTCAAGGGTGATGAATTCTTCTTTGTCACCCGTCATATGTCTTGAGCAGCCACTATCAAGATACCACTTTCTCTTTGATCTCTTGGCCACAAGACATTCCTGCAATGATATCAAACTTTATGTTTAGGTACCCAAGCTTTCTTGGGTCCTTCATGGTTAGTAGCAACAAATATTGTTCCTTTCGGAACCCATATTTTCTTCCCTTAAACATTTAAGTTTTTATTAGGTTTTAGAATTTTACATTCATAAGATTTATGTCCTTTTTTATTACATTTAAAGCATGTAAAATTACTTTGGCCAGCACGCACAAAAATATTTTTAGTGATTTTTGTTTTCTTAAAGTGTTATACCCTAATCCGGCTTTATCAAAAACTGCTTTTAAAAAATTAGCCTTTTAATTTAGTTTGCTTAAGATGAATGAAGGCAATAGCAATGTAAATACAACGTGCAGTGAATAAAACAGAGATAGAGAAAGAGTCAATGAAAGCACGGCAAACATAAAGATTTTATAGTGGTTCGGTGTATCCAACACCTACGTCCACTCCCAAGATTCACTTGGGTCCACACTATAATCTTCCTTGATTACAGCAGAGTTGTTTTACAAGCTCACAACTCAAACTTGTTGTTTTCCCGGGATCACAATGAACCCAGCTGGTTTTCAAGGGCTCACCAGCACAAAAACCCTAACACAAGCTATACCAAGCTTGTACCGAGGTAAGACTACCTCAACTAGTTCAATCCCCCAGATTGAACTAGACACAAATAATAGAAATATTATTTTTCAGTTACAAAGCTCCTTAATGAGCAGATAAACAAATATAAGAATAAAGTTTAGAAAAGCCTGATTTGCAGTTGGTTGGCTTTTGAGCTTTTCTTCTTTTCTTCTTTTCCTCAACTCCTTTGAAGTGTAGAATTGGGCCTCAGCTCGGATTCTTCACGGAATGTACGTTGGAGTTGATTTGAGCTTTTCCTCTTTTCTTTGAGTGTTGAAAATCACTTGAGATGCTCTTGAATAGCTCTTGGATTTTCTTCTGAAGCTTCCTTAGATTGTTGAGCTTGAGCACAGATGGAGCTTCCTTGGATTTCACACTCTTTCTTTCACTCTATTTTGAATCACGGATTTTTTCAAATGAAGCTCTGTTTTTCCGATTTTTCTCTTTTTTCTCTTGAAGTGAATTTCTCTCTATTTGTATATCTTTGATTTGAAAATGGCTTCTCTATTTATAGATTCTGCAAAAATATAGCCGTTAGAAACAAAGAAAAATAGCCGTTAATTAAAAATCTTACCGTTGACGCTGAGTTGGCATTCGGAAAAATCTCGCCCAGATTTGCTGGAGTCGACTCCTGCTTTCCGCGAGTCGGTTCAAAGTCGTTATACCAAAAATAGAAATATTCAGAAAGTAAAGGGTCGACTCATCAAAAATAAAGTGTCGACTCCTGACAGTCGGGGGTCGACTCATGAAAAGTTGGGGGTCGACTCGCGAAATGCTCAGAAAAACACACCTCTGGTGTCTGAGCGAAGTCGACTCACACAGTCATGGAGTCGGCTCGACAGAATCGGGGGTCGACTCATGAAATCACAGGGGTCGACTCGAGACAGACAGTCATTTCTGTAGACTGAGTGGAGTCGACTCTGAAACTCTAGAGTCGGCTCCGGAACGTATCAAAAATCAGAGAATTTTCTGATTGACTTGAAATTCATTCCAGATTCATTTTAAATCATTATTTTGACTTGAATATAATAAAATTGACATTAGGAATCAATTCAAGAAATGTTCCAAAAACTCATTGATTATAATATAAAGTATAAAATTTCTTTTTGAAAGTTTAAACATGGAGCTTGAACTTACTTTCAAATTGATTAAAGTTATACTTTAACATTCTCATTCATTGTTCTAAATAAATTCATTGTTCATGTAAATAAACTCATTGCATCTTTTAATATACTCATGGCTTTTGGTAATCATCAAAATCAATAAGATTGGGGCATCAAATTCTCAACAATCTTTCCAACAGATTAGAACCAAATATGATAATAGCAGTTGGGATTAAAAAGATAAAGATAAAGTTTAGAGACGTTCTGACAGTTCTTGAGTTGTTTCTGACAAACTGGAGTCGACTCTAACTTTCCTGGAGTCGGCTCTAAATCGAAAATCCCCAATCCGCTCGATCTGGAGTCATCTCTGACTTTTCTAGGGTTGACACAAAAATCTTATGGAGTCGACTCTAACAGTCCAGGAGTCGACTATAAATCATGACCGAAAAAACCATCATTTTGTCTTTTCTGTTGGAGTTTGCTCTAACAGTCCAGGTGTCGACTCTAAGTCTGTGCCGATTTTCAAAGTCGACTCTAATGTCTGCAATCTTACCTTGACATTAGATTCGAACTAGAACTTAATTTTTCTTGTGATTTTGATTAATAAATCATATCATAAACTAAAAAACTAAACCAAAATCATTAGTACCTTAAATTTATACTCAATTAGTTGTGTTAATCATCAAAATCAATAATTGGGTCAACACATTGCTTTGTCAATTACATCCATATGTGATCATCCTAAAGTTTGCCTCTAGATTAGATTGGCCCTGACTTTGGCCAATTATGCCAGCTAATCTAGTTAAGTCAACCCATTGTTCCACAATCAACTCCTCATAGGTACACTCGACCTCGGCTTTGGCATGACAAATCTCATGACCTAATGATTTTGTATCATGTGAACAATGGAAGGCTTATGACTTAATATTCGTGGAGGGATTTAGCGCATATAGGTCCCATCAACATCTACAACATTTGTATTATGCTAGGTTACATATCCTATATGTATATTTTAGATTAATCTCAATTAACCTTAATTTCATAAGATTCAATCTATGATTGGGACTCCTAATCAAATTAGGATCCTGATCACTATCTAATTTAGGAACCCTAATCATGAGACCAAATCAATTGCTACCATCCTGATTAACCTTAATTGATTTAATCAATTAAGAGATTTCCCAAACAATGGCCAGATCAGTTGATCAATGGGGTCCTATTTATCATACCCTTCGATCCCATTGAATGGGTTTTCCCAGGCAGCGAACGAAGCAATTAAAAACCATGATCAAACCTTTCTAGACACCAATGTAGTTAAGCCCAATTGATTAGATCAATTATGGGATCAAAGGATCAAACAATGACATTGTTAAGTCTAAGTTTCCTAAATCTTTATCATCTATTAAATTTTATGATAACTATAGATAGTGATCTAGCTAGGGTGTTATGATAAGAGTTCTTAATTCAAATTTTAAATTTTCTTATCATTTAATTACATGTTATGACATGTCGATTTCACATCCCATGTAAATCCTAATGTCTCTAACAAACCCTAAAGTTTTCAATGTTTATTATTATAATATCATATCTTAATCATATTAATCATCATGCTAAAATTAAATCCTAAACATGATTTCTAGAATTTCAGCATATAGTATCTATCATGCATAAATAATAATTACTATTTTAACATGACACATATATGATTAATTATTGTTTATTATCATATAATAAACCTTTTCCTCTATATTTCAAAGTACTCTATTTGAACATGATAATGAATATGCATAAATCTAAATAATATTGTTATCATCAAATAATAAATATTTTATTATATTTTAGATTTATTATCAACATATAAAACTCATCATGATTTTAAGCATAATAAATAATCATATTATCAATCATATTGACTCAAGTATCCTATCAGGTTAATGAATCTGTAGCCTAAGGGGGCTCTGATACCACTGATGGAAATTATGTATACAAGATATGAATCAAATTCATATAAACATTGCGGAAGATATAATATAAAATTCCCAGATGCCTAAGATCCTTAGGAACAAATTCATTATATCTCAAATAAAATCTAATTTTATTCATACCTGAGTCCTTTATCGATGTAGATGAGGATGAAGCCGGTTAATCCCTGCCACTAGCCGTCCATGTGTCCGGCCTCTAATGGTGATCCACGCAGAGAAGAAAGGATGAAGACCTTCAAGGTATGAAGATGACACCACGGGAGAGAGAGGGGTGCTAACGCCTCTTGAATCCCCTTACAAAAGATATCTTTGAAGAAAAGTCTAATCTTTTCTTCTCATTCTCTTCTTTCTTGGTAGGAAGGAACTATATTTATAGGTTGAAAATGAGACGTTCCTAAGAGGAAGAGACCTCTCTTCATGATAAGAAACTCCCATCATTATGGTAAGAAACTCCATCTTCATGGTAAGAAACTCCTTCCATCTTCATGGTAAGAAACTCCCATCTTCGTGGTAAGAAACTCATCCCATCTTCATGGTAAAAACTCCCATCTTCATGGTAAGATTAATCCAAGTGTCACAATCTCAGCCTTTGAAATTAGGAGTTGGTTCTCCCATAACTACATGCCCTAATTTATACGTGTTCATCATCGAACCGTAGAGATTCATCATGCCTCATCCCATGGGCATGATTCCATCTTCACATGGCTAAGATTGGACATTCATACCTGAATAATCAGAGCCATCCATCACATGGATCAAGTCACATATCGGTATCCAATTATTTATTCATCATATGTACAAATAATTTCTCCTTAACATTCCTTCTATTATAATGGATCATATCCATTATAATTATATCTTCTTTAAATTGGGTCTCACCCAATTATTTAATTGATCATTTTATCTGAATTAAATCTAATTTAATTCTTATTTTAATTCATCCAATATTCTCCTTAATGCATGTGACCCATTAGGCCCTTTAACATGTTGGCAATAATCATGTCCTAATCATAGACCCTAGGAATGATTGGACAACTCTTTGTCTAATTCAACAATATGATTATAAATCATGAGAGGCCTCTAGCAAAGCATCATGACCACCCAACTACTAAAGGTTTTGTTGACGTGACCATCAACACCTGTCCATGAACGGTTACCGTATGATCAAATCCTTTCGTCACATATCCCAGATCAATCAGTGGTATGGAATGTGTCAACCCTGTAATTGATCTTTGTTTACTTGATCTCATAAAAATTGACTCATATGAATTAGAACTTTGAAACCATTTCGAATTCCAACTCAACCTTGCAAGGATTTAATAATCAATTTAATCCATCAAGTGGCCATGGGATATAACCCTTTCTATCAAGGGAGACGAATCCTGTCTTGATCAAACATCATCTTCATGTGCTTCATGTCATACCCAACCGACACCATATTTGCCACCCATGGCTAGAGCGACGTTTGGATGCCGTCAAAGCATGACATTCCACACATGAGATGCAATGAAGATCTCAAGTCAAAGGATCACTCACACCATCATTAGAGATCAACCATCGACACTATATAGAATATCCATATGGAATCTCTGTACGGGTCATCCAATGCATCATTACAATAACGAGCATCCACACACCTATCCAAGTATCTTCATACTTCAGCTTGTGAAATCAGCTGCTCACCCCAAGGGTGAGGATATGCAATGTGTGCTAGTCTCACGGTGTTCGATGGAAGTTTAAAGAATCGAACCATAACGTGCAATTTGAATCTCACAATTTATAATATCTATTACAAATTTCATATGCACATTCACATTCTTTTGGACTTTATCTCACAGACAAATATATCAAATAAAAGATATCTGGATAGATAAAGAAACCATTTTATTTGATTTGTATTCATAGAATGTATACAGCATTCAATCCAATTGGATCTAGGGCATATACTAACAGTTACAAGCATTGAAAGGGCTAGAAATGAATACTCAACTTCTTCACTCACACACATAATCCATTACAAAACTAGAAATCCAAATAGGTCAACTAGCCATAACATTCAATGAAAGAGAATGGGGTAAGCTACCGAGTCAGCCCGAAGCTAACCCTAGGAACCTAAACATCTAAGGATCCAAACAAAGAGCATGTATTAACCAACTAAGTGTCATTCATACATTAAGATATGAGAAATAAATAGATAATCAGGTGGATACATATGAAGAAGAAGAATTATAAGTCCCACCACTTGAACAACTTATTGAGCTGGGTCAGCCTGAAACACCTGAGGCATCAGAGTCTGATGTAATGCCCAACCCATCAGTTGAGCCCATGTCAGAAGAAGATAAACAAAAAATTAGGATTGTAGCACCATTCCCAAATAGACTTAAGTCCAATCAAAATTCAGCCCAATTTGATAAGATTTTGATGGTCTTTAAGCAAGTTAAAGTGAACATCCCCTTACTGGACATGATCCAACAAGTCCCAGCCTATGCCAAATTTCTTAAGGATCTATGTACCAAAAAGAAGACCACAAATGTGCCCAAGAAAGCCTTTCTGGCAGCCAGTGTGAGCTCTTATCTATCAAACCACATGCCAGTAAAATACAAAGATTCAGGGTCACCCACTATTTTATGCATTATGGGAACACCCTCATAAATAGGGCTTTATTAGACTTAGGGGCAAGTGTTAATATATTGTCATATTCTGTATATAAGCAACTAGGGTTAGGAGAACTAAAACCTACGAAAATGATCCTACAACTAGCTGATCACTCTTTGAAAGTACCCAAGGAAATAGTAGAGGATGTATTGATCAAAGTTGGTAACTTTATCTATCCATTGGACTTTATGATTTTAGAAACTGAATCGGTGACAAACCCAAAAAGCCACATCCCAATGATTTTAGGTAGACTATTTTTGGCCACAGCTAATGCCCTAATTAATTATCGAAATGGATTAATAAAACTCTCCTTTGGGAATATATTAATTGATCTTATTGTTTTTAATCTTACCAATACACATCAAACGAGCGACTCAAATTATGTTCAGGATACTGTTTATGATCCAATTGACCTTAGTGATGAAAAGCTTGACCTAGAAACCTGCATAAACCAAGATGGGGAGCAAATTAATGAGGTTGCTATAATTGATAAAAAAGCAAGATGGAAACTTCCAACTGAACCACTAAAGAAAGTACCCGAACCATTACCCAAACCATCAATAAAGGAAGCACCCAAATTAGAACTGAAACCACTTCCCAAGCATCTCAACTATGCATATCTAGGTCCATCAGAAACCCTGCTGTGATTATTTCAACCGATCTAGACTCCTCACAAGAAGAAAAACTATTGAATGAGAATAAAAAAGCGTTAGGATGGACCATGGCTAACATAAAAGGGATTATCCCCTCAATCGTTCAACATAGGATTCACTTAAGGGAGAAAACTAAGCCTATAAGAGGCCTCCAAAGAAAACTTAAACCAACCATAAAGGAAGTAGTAAAGAAAGAGATCATCAAACTCTTGATAATGGTAATCAAAGTGAGCCATGACGTCTGACTGAAGACGTTAAACTTAGCACTTTTTGGGAGGCAACCCAAAATTTTTATGTTCTAACCTTTATTTCATGATTCTTATTTTTAAGAATAAGAGACTACTCCACACGGTCACTCCTAACATTACACAAGGCATATCTCGTCATGTGTGTTCTCCTTGTTTTATTCTTTCTTACTTCATTGAGGACAATGAGAATTAAGTTGAGGATAAGAGAAACCTTTTTGAAAAATATTTTGAAAACACCTTGGCATTTTTTAAAAATTTCAAAATTTTTGTGCTATGAAAGAAATTCTTGAGCAAAATTAACTAGAAAAAGGTAATAGAGTTAGAAAGTATTGGCTAATTACTGTAGAGAGCCAAGGAGTAGACAAGCTGGTCAGACTTTTAGTAACCTACTTAGGTCATCTAAAGGCTATTAGCACTTTCATTGCATGCACACTAATGAGGTAAATTAGGTATTAGTTGTAAGGTAAATTAGAGATTCAATTATAACTAAAAATTGGTAATTAATATACACCCAATGAGAGAAACTTGAATTTAAGAAAAGAGCACCTGCCTGATAAAAAAATAATATATATATATATATATAGTCTAAACATTGGTTTTCCATCAAGTAACTGGGCACCTTCGCCTAAGTAAGCATTATTGTTCGCGTCAAAAAATGGGCAATGTAAAGATATCGCTAAAAAAATAATAAAAATAAAAATAAATAAATAAAAATATATCAGGCAGTGTGAAAGCTACCTTAGGTCATATGCTTAATTTGAAGGTGTATAAAAGTTGCTCAAAGTAAATGATAAGCGAAGATACATTGTTTCTTACAAGCTAGTACCGAAATGCTAAGTTAGCCATCATAAACATAAGTGCTCTAGATCTATAGATGAACTTTAAGAAAGTTTCTGATAGTTCTGATAGAAAATTTTACTTTATAAACTCAATACTTAGTTAGTGATACTGGCTATCTTCTTTCAACCTTAAGCCTAGATTTAATTTTGCAAAAGAGAATTTTAGAGACGCATGGTTTTATTTTAATTACATTGGTAAGGGACTAGCAATGATTAAGTTGGGGGTGTGATAAGTCTATTTATTATCCTAATTTAACTATTAAAATAAATATTAATTACTTTGAATTTATTAAGAATTGATACTTGCAGAAAATGAGCCTATATATGGAAAGAGCTCGATTTTTGGAGTCCAACGATGCAGACGACTCAAATCAGGACTCGGTTTGCCCAAAAAGGAAGAAAGAGATGATTTCGCATAATTCTCGATGCAAATAAGGCAGGTGATGTTGAACAGATGGCTGAAATTTTTTTCGTAATATCTGAATAATCTTGAGCGCCCGATGAACTCCAACTTTGACTAGAAGAAAACCCTAGATGAGTCTATAAAAGGAGAATTTCAAGCAGTATTTAGGGGAGGAGTTTCTACAAAGCTCTTTTTATTCTTCTTTTATTTAGATTATTGTATTTAGGCCTGGGAGAGAAAAATTATGGAGGGGATGCTGGCAGCAGCAATGCGTGGCTAGATTCTTTTAACTTGGAATGATGATGAAGCCTGTAATCAGGTTTTATCTTTCTTTTTATTCTTAATTTCTATGCAATAAAAGTTATGCTCTTCTTTATTATATCTTTTGAGTTATTTTACTGATCGAGGTTTTGATCTGGTATACAGGCCTATCCTCTATCGACGTACCATGATCTCAAGATACGATACGTGCCTAAGAGAGACAGATCGCAGTATGATAGATTAGACCCTTAACCTTGTAATTATTAGATAGTTTATACTCTAAGAGGATGTGTCGTGATCTCCTGATATGGTCTGTGCCTGACAGGAGATAAATTATTCTAATTTTAAATTTGCAAAAATTATTACAATTGCAACATTAAAAAAAGAAGATAAAACCTATTTGCATGGTGGATTCGGATTCCTGGGTTGCTTCTTCTGTTATTGAATTTCGTTAATTAATTAGTTGTTATCTTTTAATAACCGCTATTCTTAATATAATCCTCTATAGATATTTTTTTTCTTTTACGTGAAATAATTGCCTTTGATCCCCGAGGATATGATCTCGATTCACCATTAGCTATAGTAGTGAGTAGGTTTTATTTTTGATCACCAACGTCAACGATCAATTAGGTTAGAGAATTTAGGGTCTGATCAACATGCTCTATTTTGAAATTCATCCTGTTTATGATCTGCAAGGCTCAGTGAATGCAAAAGGAATTTCAATTGAGCAAGGGAGTCTAAGCAACATTTACCAGGACAACGAAAGAAGTTTTGAATAATCTAGAAATGGAAGCAGGTGTTTTTCTGTTTACTGAATTATATTATTGTATTGATACTACAATATGGCAATTGAGAGCCCATGTTTTCCCAATAATTTTTTGGTTCGAAAAGATATCTTGTGCTTGATATTATTGTATTGATACTACAATATGGCAATCAAGAGTCCATGTTTTCCCAATAATTTTTTGGTTCGAAAAGACATCTTGTGCTTGATATTTTTGGATCGCATATGGACCTCCTTTGTCATAATGAATTTGTCCTAAGCCACATGTTCTGCATAATTAAGAGAAGGGATGGGAAGATGGTGAAGGCCTTGGCATACTCAGGCTGGGGAATAATGAAAACACTAATGGTTTTGCTTTTTGAAAGATTCTTATATCTTACATTTTAAGGAAAACAACGCTATTAAAAATTTTCTTCTTATGGTATTTGTAAGTTTCTATGCTACTTGCTAGTGAACTTCAAAAATTGAAGCTTATTGTATGTTTTATTCTTTTGTGCATTTATTTACCCTATAAAAGCCATGAAGTTAGGATATTCAAACTCCTTTTTTTTTTTTGCTTTCTTGAAATCTAGTTTTTAGTAGGTTATTCCTTCCGTCAATAAATATGGGTAAAGATAGTGAAGACAAACCAAGATCAGACTTATTTTATGCCTTCCAAAGAGGCATTAACTAATATTTATAGGTGTACTATTTTCAATTTAAGAAGTACAAGCAATAAAAACTGCCCAGATACCCCTTCTAGCATATCTACCTATGAGATTTTGGTTTTAGTTGGTAAGGCTTATTTATTATGGTTATGATCACTCAAGCTCTGTCCTTTTGGTGATTTCAAAGGTTTAAAGCTACATGCAATCTTTTGTGTATTTACAATTTATTGCCAACTAGAGAGAAAGTTGATCTTGCAGGGAAACTCTCATATTTTGTCAATCATATATACAAATTCCACCGTAAATGAAAGGATTTTAAAAGCATATAACTTTTATGAAACATTCTTTGTCAAAATTTGTTTTGCCTTTGTAGAACATGACAACATTCAACTTTAAATGTGTTGTGAACCTCGGGTTACAATGATAAATAAAATAAAGGAATTAAGGATAATTGTGACCACTTCGATGGGATCACTTTTCTAGATAACCGCTTCGAGGGAGTTAGATCTTCTTATAACCGTTTTGAGGGGGTTGAGTCTCCAAATCGAAGAAACTAGAATAATATTATTTTATATAAAAGCCAAAAGGGCTATTGCACATTTATAAGGTTAAAGCCCTAATTATTCAAAGAAGGTCTAATACAATTATGTAATGAAAAATCCCACTTCTGCTGCCCATTCCCCATATACATACCCTAGAAAGTTTATAGAATGGAGAGGGGAAAGGAAGAACAGGGCTTATTCCCACTCCTTATTGTGTGTGTAAAAAAATACCTTCATTGGGATGTGCATAGCCATTTTATTCTCTTTCTTTATGCAGTAAATGATAATTATTTAAAAAAGAAGAGGAATTCACATATCAGTCTATATAGTGTCTAGTAATTGCTGTTTCAACAGGTACCTTAGAATTTAGTTTTTGGGTAAATGAGCTTCACTTGAGAAATGAATCAGTCCATATAAAGTCCACTAATTGCAATAATGCTTTTGCATTGATATGCTAGGTAAGGTTTCAAATCTTGTGAGATAGAAGTGTCTCGATTTTTATAGGATATGACATGCTCTATGTTGCTTCAATCCCCAATCTGTTCAGGTGTCCCAGTATTTGCTTGGGGTGCATTTTTTCTAAAAAAAATTATTTGTGAAATCTTTAGTGTTTTATCTAATTTTTAAATATATTTAAACTTCAAAAGTTATATCTTTATGATAATTTAGATCTATTTAAAATTAATATTATAATGTATTATGATTGAGACAAGGTGAAATAGGACAGCTGAAATCAGTCTCGAAATCTCTTTGGGACGAGACGTTTTAGTCGTCTTGGCCCTTATCCTACTGAGACTTGAATCACTGGTACTAGGAATGGCCTTATCCTTCATATATATATATATATATATATATATATATATAGCCCCATGACTTAAAGCCTTAAAACGTAGAGGTCATTTAGACCATTAAACTAACCAAACTAATCCTCCACCAAACTTTCCATGGGAGGAAAAACAAAATTCATTTCATCCCTAGTCATTTTAATTGGATTTAGGACACGATATCTTAGTCAAAGTGAGCTTTTTAGTGGAACTAACACATCCATCTATGACATTTGTCTTATTGAGGCAGCCAAACTGGTTTATAATTCAAAAATTGAAAAGTAACAAAAATAAATTCTAAAAGTAATGATTCATCTAAGCTTGTTGCATATTGCCGGTCTATCTTCATTGCCCCTTCCTTTTTGTAGCCAAAATTGAGAGAACATTTATAATAAATTTTCTAGTTGCATGGCAGAAAGTTTGCATATCTATGATTGGAAGTGGTCCTAAGGTGAGGCATTTAGAGGTCATGGATAGAAAGTTGCATATCTATGGAGTTAAAATATAAGTGCCTTCGGTGCTTAAGATGTGAAAAATGTCAAGTTATAGAAGGAAGGAACATTAAGAATCAGTACATGTGAAGAAATGGGCAGGCCTAGACTGTTAGTTTAGGAGCTTGGAAAAACATATTAATAAACTGGGTAAATATAGATTTAGAAGGGTTAGAAAATGTCCTGACTAGTTCTGTGGTACTGGCACTATTTTTTTATTTCTAGATGCTGGATTCCTTAAAATCTCACAAAATCTGGATGCTTTGTTTCGTAAATATTGCAATAAAGTGTAGGGGAGGAGTTATGAATGCTTGTGCTTAAACAATCATCTTAAGCTCTTTCAGATAAATCTATCATCTTAAGTCAAGCTGAACATGTTATCATTGAACACAAAGGGAATATACATGATATACTATTAAAAAAAAAAAAATCTAACCAATGAACTGACTTCATGTAACCCTATAATATATGAAGCAATCCTAACAAAGATAAAGAACACAATTTAGATTGGAACTCGTAAAAAATAACAAGTCCTTTAGCATACTATGGCATGCCTCAGAGAGAAGACAAGGTATGAAACCTCTTACAACAAACAAAAAATACCATACAATCCGACAAAGAAACTCCTGATCTGTGGAATATATGAAAACAGCTAGCCTAGTTCTTGACATTAGTTCATTAGCCTACATAAGTTTGAGAGTGTTGGGGATATAGTTACATTCTTCACCACTTTGAGGTTTGGATGCGTGTATTCAGATTTCAGACCATTTGAGATGTCATCACGTAGCAATAGCTTTATGCTCATCAAAATCAAGATCTTCACATTGTTTAAGTTTACATTACCCTGCATGACAGGTACTGGCATGGTATGAAAATAACCTAGTCCATGTGCTAGTTTCTGTTGGTGCATTCTGATTCAGCATGCACCAGGATGGAACCATATACTTTGTCATGTGCTGTGACCGAGAACATGGCATGCCATGATGTGTTTTGTCGTGGTTTGGCACTTCATGTATTTCATCTGGATCTTACCAACATGTGCATTGCATTCTTAACTTAATATGTGCTAATTAGATTATTATCACTGCTAGTCATTGAAATTAACCCAAGTTACCTTAACCTTCCATTTAACTATATAATCTGCCTAGTACCAGACATGCACAACTGCTCATAATCTCAGTTATGCGCTTGTGCATCTAATCTGCTTCTTGAACTGTCACAAGCCAAGCAACCACTTGCTAGTCCTGTGTGAATTCCTTCTCCATTTGACTACCTCCGTGTTCACATTGACCTGTACTCTCTTGATTACCTTCGAGATCCTGCATAGCTTTTCCAAATCTGTGTAAACTCATAGATAAGGAGTCTGCGAATGAGCCTCTGCAGTCCACTTAACTGCTAGGCAATCCTTGGTGGGTTCCTTTGCTTGTATCTGTGTTATCTTTCACATTCACTGTCTATAAAGATTTCCTTACCTTATATGGATTTCCTTGAGACATGACATATTCAAAAGTGTTGGCATAGCATTTTCATTGAATGGCATGTGCGGTATCTCTTTAGCTGATCCTTTGCCTTGGGTCCATGTTTGAAGGGAATGGTTTAGTCACAGTATCACTGACTTATAAGCATGACTTTCTGCATAAAAGTCCACAAAACATCAGAAAATGCATGTCCTCCCTTTACATTCCAAAAGAGAGAGGTGGGGCAGCATGGTTGCACTAATGAATGATCAATTGAATGTGACAAGAACATAAGTAAGTGAAAGAGACATTGCACTTATAGGCCCTTTTGTGTACTCTATAATATGACTCTACCAACACTTATATCTTTATGATGCAACTGAATTGACATTTTGCAAGCAGTTTAATGATAGGGAACTGGGAAAGATGCTGAGGGATGGTTGCTGGACTGCAAAACTACTACTTATTGTTGACTGCAGCTGTTTAATTCTTTGGTTTTATGCTAGGATGGTCAGCAGTGGAGGCTATCTTTTTGCTTAGGCAACTGATGGTAAAATATCGAGAAGAAAAAGAAAATAACCTAGCTTGAACAGATTTCTCAACAAAAGGAGGGTAAGCGAGTCTCTATGTGATAAAAAAGATTATGATAGAACATGAAAGGCAATTTGGTGGGGTCTATGCATGCTGGTGCAAAGACAAGCCTTAGAAGTTGTTGGACAAGATTCTTTATTATTGTGATGTGCTTACTTTAAGGTTCAAATCCTAGGATCTTGTTCATAGACTATTTATAATTGAACTTGCTGCTAATATTTAAGAGGATGTATCATGGTGTGCTACTTACAAGTAACTGTTGATTGACAATAAGAGGAAAAGTTAATGCTAAATTAGATTTATGGGGTGAAAAATTCAGAAGGGTTTGAAAATTAGTTTAACATAAATAAAGCTTTTGAATGGAATTTTGAGGGAAATGGTGATGAAACTGGGGCTCTATTTAAGGTTGACGGACAAGTGATACCAAGAGAGGTCAGTCCCATTATTGAATCTAAAGAGTAGAGCTGTAGAGAGATGGGTGAAGATATATGCAATATAATTAAAGCACGGCTCAAGCCCACCTAGGCCGTGCCAGGTGGGTCGTGCCTAGCACGGCCCAGGTGGGCCGTGTCGGCACGGCACGGCGGGCCGGCCCAGGCCCGTCATGGGCCGTGCCGTGCTGGGCCAACAGAAAAAATTTTTCGCGCCCGGCACGGCACGGTTCACTGGGCCATGCCGGCACGGCCCAGTACTATAGCAGTATGGGGCCGTGCCTGGAACGGCCCATGTGGGCCTGGGCCGTGCCGTGCCATGGGCAGCACGGCCCAGTGCCTACCTCTACTTATATCTGTAGAAAAAATTCAAAAAACAAGTCTGTTTTGTTGATTGTCAATGCAATGGTGTTCACAACTTTAAGAAATTTACATTATCATGTTAACTGTCAATTGCTGCATTTAACTAGGTTTTTATTTTAAATTGTTTCTTGTTGTTGCACTCTCAGAAACAAAGAGCTCACTCTGGTATGCTGTAGGCTAAATTATTAGATAAATAATCTTCATCACCCAATTTGGACTTCTATATTCTAAATGTGCCTTGACTATTTGTACATGTGTATAGATGTGCACATGATTGGATGCTAAAATTTATTGCTATAGAGTACAAGTATGAGATTGTTGTTAATAAGTTCCATATATAATGCTTTTGTCCCTCAAATATCTAAATTAATTTACTTTTGGCATACCCACTTGTTTTCCATCTTTTGATGATGTGATAACATTTCTAAGATGGTGTATTATGTTAAACTTTTATGCCTTAACTTCCTTTACATGTTGGTATTCTATATTGTTACTTGTTAATGAACAGGAAATCATGTGAAATTATCTTATTATTGAAGTTTTTCGTAGCCATTTTATCTTGTTGTATAAAGTATAATTGCATATCTGGTCAATGGAAGCACCACTGTGATAACATGGCATTACATTTATTTCTGCAGTCAAAAAGTCAGAGGCAAGATCAAGGGCTGATAGAGAAGCAGATAGTCAACAACTTTTGCTGTAGAAGAGAAGGATGTCATCTCAACCATGGCTACTGTGCTTTCTGATCTTTGTGGTCCAGGAGAATGGATGCCCATCGATAAACTTCATGCAGAGGTTAGCTTAAGCATTTCTCTGGCAATAGTTTCATTTTGGATAGGGAGGATGAGCTATGTATGATGCTTTGTCCGAAAAATGTTATTCAATGATCTTTACTATTATGATGTGGACTTGTTGGCCTGGATAATAGATACGCATATCTACTTACAAATTTATATATACTCATCTTTAACATACACACTTCCTCTTTATTCAATTCTCTCTCTTTTGAGAAAGAGAAGCAAGACAAATTCACTCAGAGTTTATTATTATTATTATTATTATTATTTATATTATTATTATTATTAATTAATTAATTAATTAATTAATTAAGCTATGTAAATATTCTTTTTCTGTTAAATTAAAAGGTGTGGATCATAGAAACACATACTTCTTCTCCCCTGCATTGCACATTCACGTCATTCATAGGCATAAAGAAGATTGATCATTTTGACGTTCTCATCAGTAGCTTTTTGATATAGATAGGCCACTACAGAAATGCAGACTAGGATTTATGGAGATCCAAGGCTCAGTTTCAATTTAAAGTTCCACATCTCCCTCTTGTAATAATTATTGGAAACTGTTACTACAAGCTCTCCAATTTGCTAAGGGACTCCAAAGATGCTTGTCCAGTAAAGCAAATTTTCAGCACCTAAAATTGCAAAACTATAATTCAAACTTTTGAGTTCTGGCTGCTTTCTACCGCCAAGAATCAAATTTCACTATTGGTTAGTTTGGTTGCTAGTGAGAACATTTGGAAATGTGTTCTTGCATTTTCATTTTTTTTATCAGACCTGAGTTGTCAAAGTTTCAGATATTTGGCATGATAGAATTCAGCACTGTAATTTGTAGAAGTGAAATGGTCTGATCATACATGGTTAAACATTTGCGCTATGGCTAACCATATCATAGGAGGTGAATCTTGGACAAAAATATTGACAAAAATCTAAACATTGTCACAATTGACTTGAGTGTTGAGAGAAGTGACTTTCCTAAGTGAGAGGCAATTATGTGAGTCATAGCATTTCCATACCAAATGCCTAGAATTGGACTGCTTACGTGATTTATGTGACCTCCAAGCCCACTTGGATGCAACCAGGCACCTCATAGCCAAATCGTATTTTAATTCCTAGTTTCAACAAATCACAAATTTCAATTTCAGATGGCTCAGGCAAGCTGGCCATTGTGATAGTAGTTATGTAGGTTACAATAATGTACTTCAAAGATTACAATTTGTACATAATTTATATTTTTTATGATTTTTACAGATAATCAGAATAACTATAGAAACATCAATTGATGTGAATCTTGACAATTGAACATCATTGACAGTATCATTGGTTGAACAAACAAAATGCTTACTACAGATAATCAGAATAACTATAGAAACATCAATTGATGTGAATCTTGAGAATTGAACATCATTGACAGTATCATTGGTTGAACAAACAAAATGCTTACATTGACTCAAATTTGTACTACCCTTTTATCAAGACATACAAAAGAAAAAAAGAACGATAAATAACATTGCTAAAATGGCAGCATAGGCACATAATCCCCCTCATGAAGTATCATATCCAACTGCTCTGCAAACTCATCATCCGAGGTGGTAGTAAGCATCATATCCAATTGCTCTGCAAACTCATCATCCGAGGTGGTAGTAAGTATCATATCCAACTGCTCTGCAAACTCATCATCCGAGGTGGTAGTTATGGTGTTGCTCAATTCATCACCCATCCTCTCTTGTTGTGGTTGATCATCCCCATTGGTGCTAGCCCCATTGTTTAGACTTGGCATCCCCAACTGCTGTAATAGGTTATCACCGCTAACAGTGTAGGCTCCAATGCTACTGCAAAGATTTGTATTTACCATCCTCAACTTCTGCTCATCATAGCTACTGACCATCCATGGTGGTGCTGGCATGTTACATCTTATTCTGACCATCCTATCATTTTTGCAATAGTGGTGTTGATTTCTTTTTCGCTTTTGTTGTTGCAGGTTAGTAGTAGATGTGGTGTAATCATCGACTACGCATGGGAGCTGTTCATCATTGCTTATGCCTGTCCCTGAATTTTGGATGCGACAAAGCACGATCTCTTTACCTTTGTCATCGACAGGAGAATGAAGGGATCGATACTCGTGCATTATCCAAGAAGTGGCCACAGGCTTGCTTCCTTTCTTTGTTGGCAATATGAACTTAAGATTAGTCATCTTTGTTCCGATGACAACACCATCATTGTAATAAACATGCGCTGACCGCTAGCATGCCATGTACCATTCCCAGCACCACGCAGCAGCCTGCCATCGGAGGCACTGAGCGAGTTGCTCGAGTGAAACAAAATATTGCATTTCTATCCTTTCCATGCTTGAATTCAACTGCAACCATGCATGCAGTGTAAGAATTAATTCGAATTAATTATTGAGTGAGCTATAGCATGCTAATTAATCTCCATGTTGCAATAAAAAGCATGTAAGAATTCATTAGACAGTTAATTATAACAAAATATATGCATATAAAGATGATTTATTGATAAAATTAATAGCTAAACTTACTTCCAAGATTCCATGGCTCCGTAGCATACACATCGATCTCGGGTATGATATTGGGAAAAAAAGGTTGCTTTCCTTGCACCTTGGGACTAAGATAATAATTGATCAATATTATGTCGCTAGGTTCAAATGTGAACCCTATCGGAATCTTCAGCACAGGAGTCATTGTCATCATCTCTCTATCCTGCAAAATATATATATATATTTAGATCAACTGCTGCGAAATATAATTTTCGTATCCTATAGATGTACACATGGACATGCATGCATGCATGGTTCAGATTATATGTGAATTTAGAGCAGAAAGCTTCCTGCTCTTGCTCGGATGTGTTGTGATGATACACAGTTAAAATGAGGTATAGATTTAGGAGGTGAAAAGCGGCGTGTTCTTGCTGCTCAGACTATATAAATTCTTTGGTGATATCAGTACATGGTTTCAAATCCCTTTGGGCAGCAGTTTGATTGATACATCTTGAGACATTTTCCATTTTAAGTGTCAAGATGGGGCCGGGCAAGAAAGTGGCGAGTGCCATTAGACCTAAGAATTTGGTGTCCTACAAGATATAAAATCTTGGTGATGTATAGAAAATAAGCACATTTCACTGCAAAAGAAAAAAAATAGAAGTGTATATGGTTTTAACGTGCCTAGCAAAATTCCGTAGATGAAGAGTGCTAGCTGAACTATATATATAGATTTATCTGAAGTACACTTGCTGATGCCTGAAACAAAAAGTCATGCTCTTTTGTTAGAACTTAGAACACCTCATCTGGAATGCATATTTTAAGGTTAATTGTTAATGGCTGCTACTTAATTCAAAATGCGTTTCTCTTTCAACCATTATGACTCCGACTGCCAACACAGAGCTTCTAATTATGTACATTTTTCCGGCTATCACCGGAGACTGACCCTTAGACGGCTATCACCGGAGACTGACCCTTATACCAGGGACCCATAGAGCAAAGACAAAGATAAGGGAATTACAAGTTCACGTCTTTTTTTTTTTTCTTGTTTTCCTGCTCTGCTTCGCAAACGGTGGAATTTACCAATTCCGAAGCTTCTTAATCGAAGAACGAAAAGCTTCTGTCTTTGAATCAAGAAAGACCTGTAGAGCAAAGACAAAGAAAGCGATTAAGATAAGGGAGTTACAATGCGATTAAAGATCATTTGACAGTGGAATGGAAGGGAAACATAAGATAATATTAGCTTACCAATTTTCGAATCGTTGCCTGGGTCTTTTGCGTTCTTTCAGTCTTCTTGATCAAAGAACGAAAAGGTTTGAGGGATTAAATTGATGAGAGCTTCTTCCTCTCAGATTCTCAGTCTTTGA
This sequence comes from Calamus simplicifolius, assembly GCA_900491605.1. Taxonomy (NCBI): domain Eukaryota; kingdom Viridiplantae; phylum Streptophyta; class Magnoliopsida; order Arecales; family Arecaceae; genus Calamus; species Calamus simplicifolius. Next base: position 22,836 of record UESW01003126.1, on the reverse strand, counting down.
ATCAAGAAAGACCTGTAGAGCAAAGACAAAGATAAGGGAGTTACAAGTTCACGTCTTTTTTTTTTTTTTCCCTGCTCTGCTTCACAAACGGTCGAATTTACCAATTTCAAAGCTTCTAAATCGAAGAACGAAAAGCTTCTTCCCCTCAGTCCTTGAATCAAGAAAGACCTGTAGATCAAAGACAAAAGAAAGTTATTAAGATAAGGGAGTTACAATGCGATTAAAGATCATTTGACAGTGGAATGGAAGGCAAACAGAAGCTCATGCTTACCAACTTTCGAATCGTTGCCTGGGTCTTTTGCGTTCTTTCAGTACGAAAAGGTTCGAGGGATTAAATTGATGAGAGCTTCTTCCTCTCAGATTCCCAGTCTTTGAATCAAGAAAGACCTGTAGAGCAAAGACAAAGGTAAGGGAGTTACAAGTTCACGTCTTTTTTTTTTTTTTTTCCTGCTCTGCTTCACAAACGGTCGAATTTACCAATTTCAAAGCTTATTAATCGAAGAACGAAAAGCTTCTTCCCCTCAGTCTTTGAATCAAGAAAGACCTGTAGAGCAAAGACAAAGATAAGGGAGTTACAAGTTCACGTCTTTTTTTGTTTGTTTGTTTTCCTGCTCTGCTTCGCAAACGGTGGAATTTACCAATTTCGAAGCTTCTTAATCGAAGAACGAAAAGCTTCTTCCTCTCAGTCTTTGAATCAAGAATGACCTGTAGAGTAAAGACAAAGAAAGTGATTAAGATAAGAGAGTTACAATGCGATTAGAGATCATTTGACAGTGGAATGGAAGGCAGACAGAAGCTAATGCTTACCAATCTTCGACTCGTTGCCTGGGTCTTTTGCGTTCTTTCAGTCTTCTTGATCGAAGAACGAAAAGGTTGGAGGGATTAAATTTGATGAGATGGGAAAAGCCTGTTCCTCTCAAACTCTCAGTCTTTGAATCAAGAAGGGCTCCGAGGATTGCCTTTAAATTGATGGAGGGCGTCGGGCGATGGGTTTGGGCTGAGAGCGTTGGCTGAATGGGTTTAGGATGAGAGCTTTGGATAAGGCTCTTCTTAATGGGCTGGGCTTAAAAACCAATGGGCCAGCTGGTTCAAGCCCGGCTACTTTTTAAATTAACAAAATGGGAAGAAAATATTAGGATTTGATTATAGAATTCATGGGGATTGGCTAAACTCACTTAGAGAATTCAAATCTGGGTTTAGAGATTCATAATCTGATCTCTATTTCACCCAAAATCATATGATATTTATGTTGAGTTGGAATAAATGGTTTTATTGAGGAAACTCATTTATTTAATATTTCATTCATTAAATCTGATCTTGGGAATTGAACCATGTAATTAGCAATGAGTCTACTTTTGATAATGAAGTTTAAATGGTATAACGGCCAAGGTAATTATAACATATTAGCAATTGAAAATAGGGGCATTTTTGTAAATATAATTAAGTCAATGGAAATTTGTAAAATTTAAAAATAATTAAATTTGAAATAAAATCAGCTATGTAAGAGTTATTAGACGTTGAATTAGAGGGGTAAAATAATTATTTAAAAATTTTAGGCTAGAGGAGTAAAACGATAATTTTTTAATTATAGATTCTAATAAATTAATTTATTTTTATTCCCAACTATAGGTGATTCTTGACCGCTGTCTTGGCTCAAGGAGACTATGAAATAATGAGTTGAGGTAGGAGTTTTACAAGTGACTGTTATGTAATGTATTTTCATAACTTGCATGCCTGCATATATATTATGTAGATATTGGTTTTCTCTGCATGATTTGGGCCAGTTGGTTCAAGTCCGATTAGTTTTTAAATTAAAAAAATGTGAAGAAAATACTAGGATTTGATTATAGAATTCATGGGGATTGGCTAAACTCACTTAGTGAATTTAAATTTGTTAAACTTTAAATTGTAACAAACTATCTTTTAGTTGATTGTAATGAAATTTATATTTAAAATTTTAATTTGGATGTGAAGAATGTATGCAATATGATTTTATGTTTGTTATGATTGCATTGTTCAGGTTTAATATAAATTTGTACATACTTTAATTTTAAAATTATGAAAAGCATTAGCTCAATTTTAATTTTATATTTGTTATGATTGCATTGTTTAGGTTTAATATAAATTTGTACAGACTTTAATTTTAAAATTATGAAAAGCGTTGACTCAATTTTAATTTTATGTTTGTTATGATTGCAAATTTTCATCTTGTCGATGCTTTAAAGCGTCAGCAAGATAAAACTTTTTTGACGCTCTTTTGCATCGAAATTTTTTTATGCTTTTGCAAAACATCGAAAAATTTCATAAATATAATTATAGCATATTAGCAATTGAAAATAGGGGCATTTTTGTAAATATAATTAAGTCAATGGAAATTTGTAAAATTAAAAAATAATTAAATTTGAAATAAAAGCAGTTAAGTAAGAGTTATTAGACGTTGAATTAGAGGGGTAAAATAATTATTTAAAAATTTTAGGCTAGAGAAGTAAAACGATAATTTTTTAAATATAGACTCTAATGAATTAATTTATCTTTATTCCCAACTATAGGTGATTCTTGACCGCTGTCTTGGCTCAAGGAGACTATGAAATAATGAGTTGAGGTAGGAGTTTTACACATGATTGTTATGTAATGTGTTTTCATAACTTGCATGCATGCATATATATTATGTAGATATTGGCTTTTTCTGCATGATTTGGGCTAGTTGGTTCAAGTCCGATTAGTTTTTAAATTAAAAAAATGTGAAGAAAATACTAGGATTTGATTATAGAATTCATGGGGATTGGCTAAACTCACTTAGTGAATTTAAATTTGTTAAACTTTAAATTGTAACAAACTGTCTTTTAGTTGATTGTAATGAAATTTATATTTGAAATTTTAATTTGGATATGAAGAATGTATGCAATGTGATTTTATGTTTGTTATGATTGTATTGTTCAGGTTTAATATAAATTTGTACATACTTTAATTTTAAAATTATGAAAAGCGTTGGCTCAATTTTAATTTTATGTTTGTTATGATTGCATTGTTCAGGTTTAATATAAATTTGTACAGACTTTAATTTTAAAATTATGAAAAGCGTTGGCTCAATTTTAATTTTATGTTTGTTATGATTGCAAATTTTCATCTTGTCGACTCTTTAAAGCGTCGTAAAATAAAACTTTTTCGACGCTCTTTTGCATCGAAATTTTTATGCTTTTGCAAAACATCAAAAATTTTGTCTTCACTCCTGCTTTTCTAATGCTTCAAGAAACGTTGGGATGATATTTCTTATGCTTTTTAGCGTCAAAAAAGGGCTTTTTTAGCATCGTCTATTCTAAGAATTGTTGTAGTGTAGTAGCATTTTCTAACAGGTAATTATGGAAAGAAAAAAATTAGGTACGATTAGTATAAAATTTTCAAAGAGAAAGATGAACTTATCTTTCTATAGAATAGTGCTCTTTTCCTCTCACCGTCTGCATTTTTAGATCTCAACATGGCATCAGATGACCATATCTATTACCTTTCTTCTTGCATTTTGATTCCTTTAAAACAAAAAAATTTACTTTTTAACTAATTGTTTGCATAAGGCTTAGTTTATTGTCCACCATGAGCTTTTTCAAGTTGTTTCACCCCCCACCCTCTCTTAAAAAAGAAAAGAAAAACCCACGAGAGAAATAGTACAACCAATATATACTTGGCCATGAGAGTATTTGAATTCACTACGTCCAACATACTTAGCTGCTGCGTTGACTCAGCTGCTGCGTTGACTCGGACGAGGAAGAAGAAGAAGAAGCATTGTGCTGTATTTGTCTTCAAGGGATCGATTTGGCAGAAGAAGAGTGATTGATGACGTGCCTCCATTCGTTTCATCTGAGCTGTATAAAATCATCATGGTTCCAGCAACAGCGGACGTGTCCACTTTGCCGTTCCGAAGAGCCATCAAGGGAAGGGAATGGATTCTTGAACAAATGGTCAGCTGCTGCATACTTTCTTTTTTGAAACTAGAGCTCAAATGTAAATCCTTCAACAACGCTACTGTAATAAATAAATCCCTAACGTCGCCTGAATGGATATCTCAGAACATATTCAATGAATTTCTTTATAATTTTATGTAAATTGATTACAAAATTTCTGATTCATATTTTACAACTTCTACTAGAATATATAAGCATAATACCGTAAGTAAACTTGGAAATTTCTAATGAAACAAAGCATGTGAAGCTGCCTGCTCCCATGTACCTAATAAAGAGACGAAACAAAGGCATGAAAATATATATGGAGAGAAGGTTTCCACACGCTCCACGCCAGATTATGTTCAGATGGTAAGAAGTGTGAGTGCCAGAAACAAATATTGCAATTATTTCCACACCCTTCTTCTCATGCATTGGTGTTTAACACCTGCTCGATCGGCATTCAAACCAATGTAAGAGCTTCAATGAGAATAAATCGAGTTTCCAACATAGAACAAAGTGATGGCCTTGTGCCTTTAAAACCTTTCATTTAAAAAAAAATTAACTGATCAAAATATTGAAACTTGGAGAATTGCTTCTGAACAGAATTAATGGGATTAACGGTGTGATTCAATCAGAAAAACAGATGGACTGCACACCATTCATCAAATAAAATCTATGAATTTTATTTCTGGGTTCAAGTCACCCCAGGCCTGCAGCCAAGTTCTATTAGCTGATCCAAACAGGCCGCTTTAAGAACAGGTGTACAAGGAACCAAGTTTGAAGGAAGGAACAAAACACAATCTTAGGAGTAAAAAGACACTCCCAATTCAGCCTTATACTGACTGGTTGAAAATGGCAGCAGAATTCCCTTACCAGGACTTAATGTGCATCATCAGCCCTTGCTTGCCCTAATAGGGGCTTTATAAACGGGAAATTAATGGTAAAATATGAACTATAACTACCTATATATAATATGAAGATATAAACTAACCCCAATAGGAAAAATACGGGTCAGCTGTTATTTGGCCTTTGGCCTGTTTGTATTATCATGACTACTAGACAGATGTATCAACATCTCCATCATCAGATGCTGATGAAGGATGGCTGCCTCCCTCATGCTCCTCATCGCTACCTGGCAGCTGGCTCTCGGGCTTCTTTCGTCTTCCTGCACCAAGCCTTTTCTGATTTTCTGAAAGATAAAATCAGGTTAACAATTATTACTGCTAGTAACCTCAGCCAACAATCGTATAAGAGAGCTATTAGTTTTACTCTTGCTATTGATTGCATTGCGGGTCACTGCCAAGAAATCTTCCCATTTGTACTGGCTTAGTTCTTGTTTCTCCTCCTCCGAGAGTTCAAAGTTGGGTTCCCTCCCACACATAAAAGCAGCTCTGTATGTGAAGATAACAATTTCCAATTTTGAAAGAATGGAGAAACAGAGATCACCTTATACATATTCTTCCAGAAAAGTGGTACATGGCAAAATGTATGCTCGTAGCTTATATATATATATATATATATACAAAGTCTTGAATAAGAGAGGCAAAAAAGATAAAATAACATGCGTGAGATGAGTTACTTTTTGTACTACTTTAAGAATTGCAACCGGGCTTCAAAGTCTATAATGAATTACCAGGACAGGTCCGACAGGACATCAACAAAAATGACCTGCAGATCTGAATCATGATTCAATATTTGTATCCAACATATGATGCTTTATATCTTACATTCATAATTCAGATGCCCATGAAGAGGGGAGAAGGAAAAAAAAAAAAAAAAACCTAATTGCTGTCAAGGAGAGCTAATAGTTACATGAGCAGGTTTGAAGACGTCTGGCAATAATATCTAACTACACAAAGCATAACTCTAATAGTTAGTTTCCCAGAACCTACACCCTACATGGAAAGGTCAAAGCATTAACTCTTGGGCAATGCATTTTCTTATTCTCATTATAACACCAATGTGTAGGCATATTATTTATGCACATTATTCTAGCACCCACGCAAACGTCAACTCTGATAAGTACCCAAGGCATTTGACTGAAAACACCACCACCACTATCAAAATCTTTGGTAAGCTGTTTCTATATATTTTCATCACCCTGTTATCCTCAGAAAAGAGAAAAAAAGAGAATTGTATGTAAAGATAAAGATCCTCCCTTGCATTTAGTGGATTCAAATTGTTTCCAAGTTGTTATCGTGTACCAAAGAACCAAATATTAGTCTTATTAATGTACAATCTATTCAGGATAGTTTTGGACCTTCTCCAGTCCAAACATTGGATTTATTTTATGCTATTATTTTATAGTGCAGTGGCTTCTAAATAGTCAATACCATGGACCATATGATGTGATAATTTCTATAGCAATTGACCTGCTTACTACATTATTTTTTTGTTTTTTGTTTTATCGTTTACATTACCAATTGTAATTTAATGAGACGAGTTTCCCATGCATTATGCTAATATGGTTCATTCAACTACGAGGATATAGGGTCCACTAAAAAGGGAAAAGAAGTAGAAGGATGTAGGGAGACAGACTCTTGATGCAATCATGAAAATCATATGCATAAATGGCACATTTAGCTACAATTAAATAACACTAAGAAAGAAAATACTTGTACAGTGATCAAACAAATTCAGACCCTAATGAAGTAAGAATAAAATCTTACAACGAATATGACAAACATGATGACATTGAGGTGTGCTGTTGAGACCAGGAAGTATAAGATATTTTTGATATTTTTTTAAGTACATAGAATTAATCTTAGTGGTAGCGTCTATATGGGATTTAAATTAAGAAACTCCATGAAATGGTTAACAAAGCATGTAGCAAACCAATAAGCAAAGGGTCTCAGATCTCTGTTTAAGAGTCCAAAAAGGTGGACCCAAGACCAAGTGAAGTGACCAACAAAGGCTCTGGAAGGAGAGAAGCAATTTGAAGACACATTCCAATTCCAAGGGCTCTATGCCAGATATTAGTTGCAGATCAAGTAGGATCAAAATTGACACATGGACTGGTAATGCTGTATTTGTTAATGACTTTTTTGACAACTAGTTGTTGTCTCTTTGTTGCCACATTCAAGCAAAAATAAAGTTTGAATGCCATAGTTTCTCTATTGCCGACGCATTTACCTAATACATGTACCCAGACCACCCATTTCTCTTCCTAACTTTAACTTCTTTTTCTCTCACCATCCTCCATCCATCCATAAGTTAAGGGCCTTATTATTGACAGTTTCAAAAACAACATGATCCAATTTCAATGTCAGGTTCCAATAATTCAGCTAAGGCCAAAGCTAAGCCTTAAATCCACCAAATGTGAACAAACTCCCACTAGGCCAGGTTTGAGTTGATGACCTTGAGTCAATGAAATGGTCATTACTATCCTTTTTAACTCTAGGGACAAATCTATCAATCTTTTGACAGCACCTAGTAATCCTACTAATTATACCAAATTGAAGGATTAAAGTGTAATCCAAGATGAACGGCACATACCATGCCAATGTATCAGCATGTGGTATAGCCTAGCATGAGAAAGATCAAGTTCAGATCAGCATGTCAGTTTAAGTGTCATATCAGCATGGTATGCGCGCCAAACAGCATGTTAATCTAGCATGTTATATCAGCATGTCAGTTTAAGTGTTAAGAGTGTGCACAAAACAATAGCATGAGAAAGATCAAGTTCAGATTTGAATTTGGATCCATCAAAATGGGTATGCTTGAAACTCAAATCCAAACTTGATTAATAATCAGTTTAGAGTTTTTTCAAGTTCAATTCAGAACATGATTTCAGTGGACCAACAAGGGTTTATAATTTCCCAACTAAAAGATCGCTTATCCTAGTAGTCCCCCATATAGACTAAATTTGTATTAACTTCTGGTGGAAAAAGAACACGATATGTGAAGTGAATGATCAGTTTTTGAAGAACTTCCAATCACTTTAGAAACATATTTAAATTTCTATATCTTTAGTTTGGTTGAAGCATAGACATAATCAAAGTGTTGGCTGGGATTTTGGAAATAACTTAGTAGTAAATAAGAGTTAAAGAGACATGCACGAGAAAAATCCCAATGCATAACAATAAAGGACTTAGCACAAGTCATGTAGCCAATTCATTTTATATTCTTATATTTATATATACTACATATATATAGTTTGTGCATATTTATGTAGGTTATCAAATTTTAGATTCAAATGTAGCTATATCGGAGTATGATCCAATAAGAAATCAAATCCTATATAGGCTCATTCTTTGGGAGATGTCAAAGTTATCCAAATATCTGCATTTTTTTGGACAAGACCCAAGCAACATTCAAACGGAAAAATAATTTATCCATGTTCTTTTGTACATTAGAAAGTGACAATGTTATTTGTTATCCATGTTATTTAACATTCAACTTTTCCAGATAAGTTGCTTAGGTTTATTCATCTTTCCCATGAAATCCTTTATATTATTAGGCTTACTTTGCATGCTAATTATACACTCTCCTTAGTGTTGAAGTTCAATTTTCTTTTATCAAACTATATTTTTGTTATATTTTTATATACACATTAATTATATAAATTTTATTTTTTAGAGTAAAAATAATTTTTTATAGTTTCTATTTATTAATTATATAATAGTATTATATCTCTTTGTAAAACATCAATTATATCATAAGATATTTTTATTTCAATCATAAAATCTTTCACAAACATTACATTCTTACCTATCGAATGAAATTCTATATCAAATTTTTTTCTCTAAAAAGTTATTGCTTTTATCAAAATTGTTATCTAAAGATAAATTTTTTATTTGCCTTTTTCTCTAAAATGCATGAGTAAAAGGTAGGTGAACATCTCATTTGCGATGATCGAAAGAAGGAAAGAAAAAGAAAGAATCAAAGGGTAATAATGGAAGGAAAAATCATAAGATATTTTAGGAAAAAAAATTAAATATTTTATCTAATTGGTGAGAAACCAACTTAGCCATCTCCTATATAGATAAGTCTTTCCCCCATGACAGATAAAAGATAATTTGAAAATCTACCTTATCCATTTGACTTTTTTTGACCAAAGCAAAACCAACTTTCCCATGAAATTTTTGCATCAAAGAATGGAGTCTATGTGAAATCGAACTCTGATCAAATAAAGTCATCAAAAACTTGATTTGGATCCATAATTGATTATTGCCAAGTTCATGGAGATTCTAGGTATCATTTACACCCCTAGGTTTTGGGCATCTACTTAAAGGTTTAGAAATATAGTTTAGGATAAACGAGGTATGGATTAAAATATTTAGTAATTCCAATATGTATGGTTCTGATGGCTCTAACTATTAACAAAATAATAAAAGTATGATAAAAAGAAGAAAAAATACAAATCAATACAAAGTTAAGGAGGACAATGCATATCATTTTAAGTACAACATGCTACTTTAATATATAAGTTTAGCTATTTTGTTCCAAAGCTACCAACAAGAAGTAATTGGAATTATATAAAAATAGACAAATATAATGAGATCAAAAATTAAATAAATAAACATAAAATTATCAAAACTATAAAAAAAATCCAAATAATTTCTTAGCTAAAAATGCAACACATATGGGTGCATCCAAATAGTTTGAGTATCATCCATGGTACCAATAATTAGAGAAGAAGAGTGACTATGAGTATCAATCAATAAGTATAACAAAGCAAAAATTAAAGGGCTTTATGCATATACACCCTTAAAAATATAACTAATTGTATATTTACATTTTAAGTTTTAGCATCACTATTCGCATATATACCCCTCAAATCATCTTGTTTTTGCATGGATACCCCTTCATTAGATTTTTGGGTGTGACAAGTTCAATTAATAACCATTTTAAATATGAAATTACTTTATTACCCCTTTGCATTAGTACCCCTCAAAAATGTATGTAAAATATAGATCTTTTCAATACGAACTAAATTTTTGTCAAGGGTATTAAAGTAAAATGAACTAGTTTTAAATGATACTCCAAGACTTGTTAACATTGTTAACCAAAAATTTAATCGGAGGGTCATCCATGCAGAAAAACAAGATGATTTGAGGGTTATATGTGTAAAAAGTGATTTTTGGAGGGCAATATGTAATAAACCATATTTGCAAGGGTATATATGCAAAAGAATCCAAATTTGAACTGTTAAGGCACAACTACCAAACATCAGTTCTTTTATGAAAATGTGAACAATAAAAATTATTGAGTACTAAAATGATTACTATAAAATTTGCTTCATCACTAGTAGGTTCAACCTAGTACACCAAATAATGTACATGATGAAAAACTAAAAGCTCCCAATAGCCAGATTCTCTTTCAAAAGATTACAACACTGAAAAATTGAATTACTTTATTCTGTATAATTATTACAACATAAAGTTGGGAGTTTCAGGGAAAGTAAAAAGATCTCATTTTCAGATAGATTGCTTTTATTACAAAAAGGAAAATCCAAGTTTAAAGTCTTTCATTACAAGAAAGAAATTTTCCAAAAACTTCAATAACTAACACAGAATCGTTGGCAAAAATATCAGTTCCAACAAATACTAAAATGTTTCCAAATTTTCTTGAAACTCAAAATTGAATGTCAATCTTGCAGGTGTGCTTTGTAGAGGCCCACCTCCTCATCAACAACAAAGCCCTAGCCATAAAAAAAAAATAACAAAAACAAAAAGAAGAATCCCAAGAGAAAGCTAGTATACCCTATGTAAATTGTTCAAATGACAGCTAATGAATATCTGCTGAAAAAAGCAAAACAAGCTAAATCTACTAAAAATTTGGATAGGTTCTGGATGAATTTCTAGCAAAACCAATATAATTTGACCAAAATGTTTCAGTTTCTTAGAAAACTCTAAAATATAATCCAACCCTCTGCATCATTTAACTGGTGCTAAACAAAGATTTAAACATAGCATGACATATAATTTCTGGTTATGTTGAGCTTATCACCAATCTCTTTTTTTTTTTTCTTTTCTTCTCATTGTTCACTTCCAATCACACGATTATTACTTTCTGAAATATCATTAAATCTAATGATTGTTGATCATAAAATAAAAAACAAATGTCAAAAATCAAACAGTTAAAAGAAATGTTGGCATATTGCTTAGATCTTTATCAATATATGGACTAATTAAGTGAGGTCATCTGACTAACTTAAATAAGACATCTGGGTTGCTAGTTAGTTGGCTTACTGAAGTAGTCATTTGACCTGTATGGTGAAAGCCTGGCTAGTCAGATGATCAGACTTGTGAAAAGAGCTCGGATTCATGAGTCAGAAATGACATTTGAGTTTTATAATACAAAGATTATTTCTTTGGTGAAGATGATGAGATAGCCTTATTGGAATGTAATAAGAGTTTGTCACCATTGCAAGGCCTCTTAAAGAAACTTTTTTCCCTTGTCAAGATTAAACTGGAAATCCATATCTTCCAATACACCATGGTGGTGGCTCCTACGGTTTCACAGAAAGGACTACTCCCAGCTAAGTAGTCCCCCAAGACAAATTTTACACCTTTTTCTGCTGTTATAAATCCTTTTGTGAGTAAACAATATCCACCTTCTGATACACATTCATTCATATATAACAATATGCTGCTGCTTTTATCCACCAATATTAAGTTTATGATATTTTTGTGCCTAAAATAGTTCGTTGCTCGCAAGGTTCATAATTTCATTATGCAGCCTGCACTGAATCTTGATTCAATGTCGACACATTATGGCACACCCAATACGTGGTACGCACCAGTATGGGGTACCATGGTTTACGCCTCATTCCATCAGTGTGAGCCCTACACCAAGTTGTAAGTGGACCATGGATATTCATAGAGATCAACATGTTATAAGATATGGTAGTTTCAGTTGATTAGTAATGAAGTTTATGGCATCCTCACAAAACAGTAGCATAAAGAATAATTGTCAAAGACACAAGCAATGATCATAAGGATCCATTGCAGAAATTTTTGTACATATGAAAGCTGTTGTCCAAGAAGCAAATTTGATAAAGTAATTTGAAAGTCGGATGTAATCAAAAAAGAACACAAGTTATGCATTTCACATATGCAAATCAAATGTTCGGACACCAGTGGAAATGAAAATCACATGGCAATCACTTCGATTAGTGTGTGCAAATACCTGTCATACAATCGGGCTGCTTCTTCTTGTGATCCAACAGTACCCAAGTGGATTTGCTTCTTGTCAACTTTTATTGCTGCTTGCCATTTCATATTTTTGAAATAAACACCCCTCATTATGCATGGTTCTTGGTCTTCATAGTGCTTTCTCCTGTGTCGTTTCCTGCGTTTAATTTGTTTGCCTGAAACTTGAAAGGGAAATAGCAAAATTTGTTAAAAGAAAAACCTAATATTAATAGAATTGTTGTCAAAGTAACACATCAGCTTTCTTTCCAGATTACTTCCATTCATTTTTTTTTTAAAGTTCATTTTTCAATGCATAAAAGTCGATATAATGAAAGTGTACAGTTTGAAAATTTCATTCTTTAAAACCATAGTATGCCCCCAATCAATTCAAACTGACAAACTGAACCAATGCTGGTTTTCCCTTCTGCAAATATTGCAGAAAGAGAAGTATGTCGAATATCAAGGATACAGTGTAAATGCACATGTCAGAAAAGAAATGTTGGACTATGATGCATTTGATTATCCAATGAATACACAAACAAGAAGCTCCAAGTGATGATATGTTTCTTAAAAAATGCCCCTTTTCCACTTCTTTGCATTTCAGCAGCTACAGCCAGCTTATTGAGTTACCAAAGGCAGTAAATATGTTCATTTCTTTAGACCACCTACTCCAGCTTTTTTGTCAAATACCTTACCATGATCAACTTTATCCTTACAATGATAAACTTTATCCCAGGGGCAAAGTGGGCATTTCAAAAAGGAGAATAGCACCACTTTTCCTTCGAGCAAGAGTAAATCATTCCACTTATAGGGTGAAGTAATATACTCAAAAGGAAGGTTCACAATCTTGATATTAGACCAGTACCAATAACCTACTGATACAATATCAATATGCCTAATCCAGGGCTCGTTTTCACATGCCAAGTACTGACATTTGGCACACCTCCCATACCAAGTATCAGTTTGATAATGGAACAATCTGATACGCCTGGTATGGGGCAGCATGCACCAGCATTGGGAACCTTCCTCAGAAGAAAAATAGGTTAAGAATATACGAATTTAATTATTCCAGATTAACTTAATCAAATAGGAACTGAGAGAATAAATTATTAAATTGATGTTCCAGCCCTAAGCATGAGCTCATTAATGTCAACTGCAACTGACATTCCGCCTTTTCCCAATTTGAAACTTTCTTTACTTTTGGTAACTCAATAATATTTTAACTAAACATCGCTATTGAGACCAATGGTGGCCACCTCAAGCAATCTGAAAGGTTACAAGAAACATCCATGATGAATATGTTCATTTTTCCTAATATACAAATAATTTTTTGCCAATAAATTATCACTAGTGGAACAAAATTGCATTATATGTTTGCCCTGACAGTTTCAGAACAAAAATTTCAAATTTCCCAGATAGAATGTAGTGAGTACCTAGTATAGAAAAAATGAATAAAATAACTGTTTCCAATTAAATATTACAGAACGGTTTTAGGCCTTAAATTATCATAATTGAATTGAGAGAACTAACCTGGAAAATAATGATTTGCCTCCTCCTTTGATGAGCTTGAACCAGATGCATTTGAAGATCCAGGGAATGCATCAGAAACATTAATCTGTCAAACAATATCAAATGATCTATCAGGTTCCAGTGTAAGAGAATCATCAATCAAGTAGAAGGTTAAATGAAAGTACCATCACAATAAGCAATTGACATTGCTTAATCAGTGGTCATGATTGCAGAAAAAACATATCACCGGTAACCAGCATGCATACACACCATAGACATAAGTATTAATATGTCATTTTTGTCAGTGTGCATTGACATGGAAGCCAGAGTGCAATAACTATAACAGACCCAGAATGTTTTTTAACAATAAAAAAATGTCAATCATTTTATCAGCTTTCTGGAAATTCATATTTTCTGTGCATGGTAATGTCCCTCTGATCATGAAGCAAAAATCTGAACTTTCAAAAATTAATGCTTTAGATCACGATTATTTCATGATCCACAATAAACAGTAGCTTAGTGAAATATAGAAGTTTATTAATGAGAGAATATTTTGCAACATATATTTACATATACCAGGGTACACATGCAGGCAGACATGCACAGACACACAAAAGTAAATGTTGCTCCAGCATCAGAGACACTCAGCATCCTACTGCACACAACACTGGAAAGATGATGCCATGACCATCATAAACCCCATCAACTAGTTTTTTGTGGCTTAGTGAGAAGATTATTAGATGAGTAAATGTGTTACATCATATATTAATGTATATCAGGATGCACATGCAGACAGACATGCACATAAACATAAACAAATGTTTTTCTAATGTCAGAAATGCCCAAATGCTACAAGAAGCAAACACTGAAGATTAGACCATGACCACTTAAATCCTGTCAGATAGACTTATGCATATTTTTGTACTGTTAATCAACAACCAATAATGGATGGTACATCGACAAAAAAAAATGCAATACTCCCTTTGGTGCACATTCTCCATGATAAATCTATGATGAACATTTTCTCAGATAAACACTATACCAAACACAACTACAGAAATCCGATTGCTGATCTCCGCTGCAATCAAGAGTCATCAACACCTAAAAGTGTAGCACTTTAGCCACTGATGTGGCTTCTACAATGGGGATTCAGCAAGATGTGGGTTTCATATCATTACTCTTTCTCATCCTCCCTAACTTTCTTGTATTCCGGCATATTTCTTGTTCGTTGATAAGAAATTAGTTATAAAGTAGAACTATTCTAATTGGATAATTGTAGTCAGACCCATGAAGGTACCTTAACCAGTTGGATAAACAGATATTGAAGTACAAGGTCATCAGATCCACATCTATGGACAAGTGCTTGATGCAGTTTCCATGCGGTGGTATATCAACCAATAATTCAAATCACTTTATCACTACATGCCATAAGATGGAAAGAACATATCATAATATAACTTGACAAAGTGCACTAATATACCAACTAAATGTTTATCTTAGGGCCTGCTTGACACATTTTTTTTTGTGTCTTTGTTTCTTTAAAAAATAGTGAAATCCCATGTGGTGAGGAATGATGTGGAAGACAGCATTTGCACAACTTCTGCTATTCCTTTTATTGTCGCCGGTCATGAAAGCAATAGCTCATTGCTTCCAAATTCTGAGAAGATTTCAAGGGGAAAAAACAATTTGAAGTGCAAAAAGATTTCATCATACAGGGGTACCATCCAGTATATTTTCTTCTTGGGTTTTTGAATGCACAAACAGAAAACAAAAGCAATAAACTAATGGGCACTTCCAAACAACTTTGTGTTCAGTGTTTGAAATCAGCAAAAACAGCAGTTATTGCAAAATATAGTTACAACCATATGTCAAAAATATTCAAAAGTCATTCCAAACAACTTTTAAGCTTCCTTGGTTCTATTCCATAAAAAAGAGGCCAATGAGGAAGTACCAACAGATTAATAAGTTAGTTTGATGAAGCGAAGCAGGATATGCCTCTAGACTGCAGAGTATGCTTATAGTAAGAAATGCCACTGAGATTTTTTTTTTTTTTAAGAAAAGGGAAGTACTAAGACCTGCTTAATTCACGAACCAGATTGATGGAACTAAAAGGATGGATCAGAACATGAGAGATCTGAGCAAAGATGCAGACATTGAAGCATGTTGGCAAAAGCCACAAAACCAGTTATAACAGCAAAACACTACAGGAAGGTGAGTGGCAAAAGATATTTAGGATGCCTGCATGGTGAATTAGATGATGAACGGTCTAACTGACAAGCTTGTTGACAAAAGGTCTAATAATTCCTACAATTTCTGACACCCAGCAGTATGAAATGATATCAAGGAGAATCAGCAAATATTTTTTAATCCTCCGAACACAAACATGAATTGATTGCAGCAAATTCATATTTCCTACCGTTGAGTCATCATGATAATTAAATATGATTCATATTAGAGGTAAGCCATTCAGAAAAATCATAACCAACCAAAACAAGAAAGTAAGGAAATCAAACATGACTTGGAAGAGCTTAGGATGATTTTTTTAGAAAAAGACATCTTTACCGGTTTTTGAAGGCTTAAATTATCTGAAGGCATAGGATGCACACTGAATGGCTTGACATTCTGATTAGAATTTTCCACAGAGTTCGCATTCTCAGCTGGCTTGGGAAGCTCAACAGGAATAGAACTTTTCCCTGAAAATTATAAATTCAAACTTCTATTATATTGACAAGCCCAATAGAAATAAGTTCAAAGTAAGGAAATAAGAACATGATTTCTAGAATAAAGCAAAAAAATTAAAATAAATTTACATGATCAAAAGTAAGAATGACTCGTCATGCTAGGAATGTCTTTATAGTCCCAGACCCCCAGTCCCCAACCTAAATTATTCCAGAAAGAAATTAAGGAATTCCATAAAGAAATTAACAATTTGACAAATTCAAATTAGGGGTAAAAAGCAAGCTCTTATTTACCTATTGGCCTTTTCTCTAGCCACTTATTATAAAAAGTTAAGTAACTATCTAGCTCAGAAAATGGAATTTTCCATTTCAAAGTAATCCAAAATGAAAGGTAGTTGAACTTTCATAATTATTTATTTTTTCAATTTTACAACAATCTTTTAGAGTATCAACAGCATAATATCACTAAACATTCTAAAAATAAACATTCATGAAATGGAAAATACAAGTCATCACACATGAATGACAGAACATAAATGAATTCAAAGTCATTTCTTTTATCCATAACCCAAAATTTTACTTAAAATATAAAAGCATAATTAGCATACCAGTGCAGAGCCCCAGATATCTCCGTCTCCTTATGCTAACCATGGCTAATTGCAATCTCCTAATGTAAAATTAAAATTGATTCAGCATGAAATAATTATTGAAAAAATAGGAAAAAAAATTCTGATATAAAAGAAGGAATAATGATGACAGCAGCATTAACAACTATACAGGTTATGAAATATATATCAGCATACTTGAACTATGTAATGAATTTGAAAATTAATCAGTGTAATACTACAGACACAGAATTAAGGTTTTAAATACCAGTGAAATAAAAGGGCATACCCCAATCTTGAATGTCAAGATGAGGCACCATCCTAAGTATTGGGATGGGACGAGCGAGGAAATGGACCAGGATTGGATGGGATGTTCGCTACTTTGAATATCAGGACTGGGGATGTCCTATTCCAAGGAAAGGCCAAGACAACCCTATTCCATGGTATCTAAAACATTGCATAAAGTACCTATCAGAGTAAAGTGTGATCCCTTAATAATAGTAAGGCTGCAGCTGCTGTTCAACTTCAAATGGATGAATCAAGCCAAATTCACAATAAATCCGAAAAATGTTATTCAATGATCTTTACTATTATGATGTGGACTTGTTGGCCTGGATAATAGATACGCATATCTACTTACAAATTTATATATACTCATCTTTAACATACACACTTCCTCTTTATTCAATTCTCTCTCTTTTGAGAAAGAGAAGCAAGACAAATTCACTCAGAGTTTATTATTATTATTATTATTATTATTATTATTATTATTAATTAATTAATTAATTAATTAATTAATTAAGCTATGTAAATATTCTTTTTCTGTTAAATTAAAAGGTGTGGATCATAGAAACACATACTTCTTCTCCCCTGCATTGCACATTCACGTCATTCATAGGCATAAAGAAGATTGATCATTTTGACGTTCTCATCAGTAGCTTTTTGATATAGATAGGCCACTACAGAAATGCAGACTAGGATTTATGGAGATCCAAGGCTCAGTTTCAATTTAAAGTTCCACATCTCCCTCTTGTAATAATTATTGGAAACTGTTACTACAAGCTCTCCAATTTGCTAAAGGGACTCCAAAGATGCTTGTCCAGTAAAGCAAATTTTCAGCACCTAAAATTGCAAAACTATAATTCGAACTTTTGAGTTCTGGCTGCTTTCTACAGCCAAGAATCAAATTTCACTATTGGTTAGTTTGGTTGCTAGTGAGAACATTTGGAAATGTGTTCTTGCATTTTCATTTTTTTTATCAGACCTGAGTTGTCAAAGTTTCAGATATTTGGCATGATAGAATTCAGCACTGTAATTTGTAGAAGTGAAATGGTCTGATCATACATGGTTAAACATTTGCGCTATGGCTAACCATATCATAGGAGGTGAATCTTGGACAAAAATATTGACAAAAATCTAAACATTGTCACAATTGACTTGAGTGTTGAGAGAAGTGACTTTCCTAAGTGAGAGGCAATTATGTGAGTCATAGCATTTCCATACCAAATGCCTAGAATTGGACTGCTTACGTGATTTATGTGACCTCCAAGCCCACTTGGATGCAACCAGGCACCTCATAGCCAAATCGTATTTTAATTCCTAGTTTCAACAAATCACAAATTTCAATTTCAGATGGCTCAGGCAAGCTGGCCATTGTGATAGTAGTTATGTAGGTTACAATAATGTACTTCAAAGATTACAATTTGTACAGAATTTATATTTTTTATGATTTTTACAGATAATCAGAATAACTATAAAAACATCAATTGATGTGAATCTTGACAATTGAACATCATTGACAGTATCATTGGTTGAACAAACAAAATGCTTACTACAGATAATCAGAATAACTATAGAAACATCAATTGATGTGAATCTTGAGAATTGAACATCATTGACAGTATCATTGGTTGAACAAACAAAATGCTTACATTGACTCAAATTTGTACTACCCTTTTATCAAGACATACAAAAGAAAAAAAGAACGATAAATAACATTGCTAAAATGGCAGCATAGGCACATAATCCCCCTCATGAAGTATCATATCCAACTGCTCTGCAAACTCATCATCCGAGGTGGTAGTAAGCATCATATCCAATTGCTCTGCAAACTCATCATCCGAGGTGGTAGTAAGTATCATATCCAACTGCTCTGCAAACTCATCATCCGAGGTGGTAGTTATGGTGTTGCTCAATTCATCACCCATCCTCTCTTGTTGTGGTTGATCATCCCCATTGGTGCTAGCCCCATTGTTTAGACTTGGCATCCCCAACTGCTGTAATAGGTTATCACCGCTAACAGTGTAGGCTCCAATGCTACTGCAAAGATTTGTATTTACCATCCTCAACTTCTGCTCATCATAGCTACTGACCATCCATGGTGGTGCTGGCATGTTACATCTTATTCTGACCATCCTATCATTTTTGCAATAGTGGTGTTGATTTCTTTTTCGCTTTTGTTGTTGCAGGTTAGTAGTAGATGTGGTGTAATCATCGACTACGCATGGGAGCTGTTCATCATTGCTTATGCCTGTCCCTGAATTTTGGATGCGACAAAGCACGATCTCTTTACCTTTGTCATCGACAGGAGAATGAAGGGATCGATACTCGTGCATTATCCAAGAAGTGGCCACAGGCTTGCTTCCTTTCTTTGTTGGCAATATGAACTTAAGATTAGTCATCTTTGTTCCGATGACAACACCATCATTGTAAATAAACATGCGCTGACCGCTAGCATGCCATGTACCATTCCCAGCACCACGCAGCAGCCTGCCATCGGAGGCACCTGAGCGAGTTGCTCGAGTGAAACAAAATATTGCATTTCTATCCTTTCCATGCTTGAATTCAACTGCAACCATGCATGCAGTGTAAGAATTAATTCGAATTAATTATTGAGTGAGTGTAGCATGCTAATTAATCTCCATGTTGCAATAAAAAGCATGTAAGAATTCATTAGACAGTTAATTATAACAAAATATATGCATATAAAGATGATTTATTGATAAAATTAATAGCTAAACTTACTTCCAAGATTCCATGGCTCCGTAGCATACACATCGATCTCGGGTATGATATTGGGAAAAAAAGGTTGCTTTCCTTGCACCTTGGGACTAAGATAATAATTGATCAATATTATGTCGCTAGGTTCAAATGTGAACCCTATCGGAATCTTCAGCACAGGAGTCATTGTCATCATCTCTCTATCCTGCAAAAATATATATATATTTAGATCAACTGCTGCGAAATATAATTATCGTATCCTATAGATGTACACATGGACATGCATGCATGCATGGTTCAGATTATATGTGAATTTAGAGCAGAAAGCTTCCTGCTCTTGCTCGGATGTGTTGTGATGATACACAGTTAAAATGAGGTATAGATTTAGGAGGTGAAAAGCGGCGTGTTCTTGCTGCTCAGACTATATAAATTCTTTGGTGATATCAGTACATGGTTTCAAATCCCTTTGGGCAGCAGTTTGATTGATACATCTTGAGACATTTTCCATTTTAAGTGTCAAGATGGGGCCGGGCAAGAAAGTGGCGAGTGCCATTAGACCTAAGAATTTGGTGTCCTACAAGATATAAAATCTTGGTGATGTATAGAAAATAAGCACATTTCACTGCAAAAGAAAAAAAAATAGAAGTGTATATGGTTTTAACGTGCCTAGCAAAATTCCGTAGATGAAGAGTGCTAGCTGAACTATATATATAGATTTATCTGAAGTACACTTGCTGATGCCTGAAACAAAAAGTCATGCTCTTTTGTTAGAACTTAGAACACCTCATCTGGAATGCATATTTTAAGGTTAATTGTTAATGGCTGCTACTTAATTCAAAATGCGTTTCTCTTTCAACCATTATGACTCCGACTGCCAACACAGAGCTTCTAATTATGTACATTTTTCCGGCTATCACCGGAGACTGACCCTTAGAAGGCTATCACCGGAGACTGACCCTTATACCAGGGACCCATAGAGCAAAGACAAAGATAAGGGAATTACAAGTTCACGTCTTTTTTTTTTTTCTTGTTTTCCTGCTCTGCTTCGCAAACGGTGGAATTTACCAATTCCGAAGCTTCTTAATCGAAGAACGAAAAGCTTCTGTCTTTGAATCAAGAAAGACCTGTAGAGCAAAGACAAAGAAAGCGATTAAGATAAGGGAGTTACAATGCGATTAAAGATCATTTGACAGTGGAATGGAAGGGAAACATAAGATAATATTAGCTTACCAATTTTCGAATCGTTGCCTGGGTCTTTTGCGTTCTTTCAGTCTTCTTGATCAAAGAACGAAAAGGTTTGAGGGATTAAATTGATGAGAGCTTCTTCCTCTCAGATTCTCAGTCTTTGAATCAAGAAAGACCTGTAGAGCAAAGACAAAGATAAGGGAGTTACAAGTTCACGTCTTTTTTTTTTTTTTCCCCTGCTCTGCTTCACAAACGGTCGAATTTACCAATTTCAAAGCTTCTTAATCGAAGAACGAAAAGCTTCTTCCCCTCAGTCCTTGAATCAAGAAAGA
The DNA here is from genome assembly GCA_900491605.1 of Calamus simplicifolius. Taxonomy (NCBI): domain Eukaryota; kingdom Viridiplantae; phylum Streptophyta; class Magnoliopsida; order Arecales; family Arecaceae; genus Calamus; species Calamus simplicifolius. Next base: position 1,454 of record UESW01003126.1, on the reverse strand, counting down.
CCTGTAGATCAAAGACAAAAGAAAGTTATTAAGATAAGGGAGTTACAATGCGATTAAAGATCATTTGACAGTGGAATGGAAGGCAAACAGAAGCTCATGCTTACCAACTTTCGAATCGTTGCCTGGGTCTTTTGCGTTCTTTCAGTACGAAAAGGTTCGAGGGATTAAATTGATGAGAGCTTCTTCCTCTCAGATTCCCAGTCTTTGAATCAAGAAAGACCTGTAGAGCAAAGACAAAGGTAAGGGAGTTACAAGTTCACGTCTTTTTTTTTTTTTTTTCCTGCTCTGCTTCACAAACGGTCGAATTTACCAATTTCAAAGCTTCTTAATCGAATAACGAAAAGCTTCTTCCCCTCAGTCTTTGAATCAAGAACGACCTGTAGAGCAAAGACAAAAGAAAGTTATTAAGATAAGGGAGTTACAATGCGATTAAGATCATTTGACAGTGGAATGGAAGGCAAACAGAAGCTCATGCTTACCAACTTTCGAATCGTTGCCTGGGTCTTTGCGTTCTTTCAGTCTTCTTGATCAAAGAACGAAAAGGTTTGAGGGATTAAATTGATGAGAGCTTCTTCCTCTCAGATTCCCAGTCTTTGAATCAAGAAAGACCTGTAGAGCAAAGACAAAGATAAGGGAGTTACAAGTTCACGTCTTTTTCTTTTTTTTCCTGCTCTGCTTCACAAACGGTCGAATTTACCAATTTCAAAGCTTCTTAATCGAAGAACGGAAAGCTTCTTCCCCTCAGTCTTTGAATCAAGAACGACCTGTAGAGCAAAGACAAAAGAAAGTTATTAAGATAAAGGAGTTACAATGCGATTAGAGATCATTTGACAGTGGAATGGAAGGCAGACAGAAGCTAATGCTTACCAATCTTCGAATCGTTGCCTGGGTCTTTTGCGTTCTTTCAGTCTTCTTGATCGAAGAACGAAAAGGTTGGAGGGATTAAATTTGATGAGATGGGAAAAGCCTGTTCCTCTCAAACTCTCAGTCTTTGAATCAAGAAGGGCTCCGAGGATTGCCTTTAAATTGATGGAGGGCGTCGGGCGATGGGTTTGGGATGAGAGCTTGGAATAAGGCTCTTCTTAATGGGCTGGGCTTAAAAACCAATGGGCCAGCTGGTTCAAGCCCGGCTACTTTTTAAATTAACAAATTGGGAAGAAAATATTAGGATTTGATTATAAAATTCATGGGGATTGGCTAAACTCACTTAGAGAATTCAAATCTGGGTTTAGAGATTCATAATCTGATCTCTCTTTCACCCAAAATCATATGATATTTATGTTGAGTTGGACTAAAATCGTTTGAATGAGGAAACCCATTTATTTAAAATTTCATTCATCAAATCTGGTCTTCGGAATTGAACCATGGTGATTAGCAATGAGTGTACTTTTGATAATAATGTTTAAATGGTATAACAGCCAAGGTAATTATAGCATATTTGGAATTGAAAATAG
>UESW01003125.1:88273-116112 GCA_900491605.1 Calamus simplicifolius | reverse complement strand
CAGATATGAAGGAATTATTTGAATTACTTGGGATCATCCTTAATTTATAAAAATTGCATCTACATTAACAGATGTATTTAAAAAACATACCGTTTCATTGAATAGGCACATAATATAACCAAAAAAAATGTTAATTCAAAGAATATATGTATTCAAAAGACACATCACTTCAAAGAATGGATACGTTTAAAGAACACATCTTTACAAGCTGTAAATACTTTTAAATTATTTTTACAACAGCAAGGCAGACATCATAGCCAGGCAGACATGGTATTGCTTGTGGAAGGAAGGGGAACCCATTTGTACCAGGGGCTCATAGATTTAAGAGTTCAGAAACTCCTTATCAGAAATAGGTCTCACCAAGAATTCCTTATCCTCTTTATTCAGAGCAGAAGCAACAGCTGGAAGCTCAAAGGAATTTTTTGTCTAGCGTGACCTGAAAAAGTTTTGGTCTTCATTCCTCCTTCACATTCCAGAAGATGGCCACTAGAAGTTTGCCAAGGAGAAATGGAGTGTCACGTCCCAGACCTGATGGTAGTAGATTTAGGGGTGGTAACCCGTCGTATGCTTGGCATGCAAGGCATCCTTTAACAATCCAATTTATACAAAGAGGGATAACATATATCATTCAAAAGTCAATAACATTTCTTAATACAAGTCATGATAATCATAAGTTTTGAGCTACATGCAAAATATATAGATTAGTGGGGTTATAACAAAATGTTGGATCTAAGTTACTTTGATAGAAGCGCCAACTATCCCATAACCTCCCATTTCAGTTTTGTGGCTCTAAAAAAATATTGTGAGATTTAAATGAGCTCACACTCAGTAAGTAAGCCTACTGTAATATAATATAATCATTTCAAGATTTTAGCAAATCAAATTTGCATATGTAAAGCTTTCAATTTCAAATACAGTTTACCATGTTATCAAAACATGCATGCTATATACTCAAAATAATTTTGAAAGTAGACGCTAAGTAGCATTACAAGAATATACAATTTCAGATCAAAACCACTGTACCACTATAATCATCATGTAAAATCCAGTTATACTAATGTTCTTCGGTCATACACTATGTTCACGTAAACAGAACACTCCAAAGGTGTAACCTCCATAAACATTCCCTGGAAGGCATGGTTCTGGAATCAGTGTCATATTACATGTAATATCCTATCACAACACACCCTAGGAGTGTGTGTTCTCCACATATACCCCTGTGAAGGTAGGTGCCGGAGTCAAGTAGCATATCATGCCGTATCCTGTCATAGTACATCTTACGAATGTGTGTTCTCCATATATTCTTCCTATAAAGCTGGGTCCCAATGTACCGGAGTCATGTGATATATCATGTTGTATCTTGTCATGGCACATTCCATGAATGTGTGTTCTCCACATATTTCCTCTGTGGAGGGTGGGTCCCGGAGTCATGTAACAAATCATGTCATATCATGTCAGTATAGTAGACCATGGTGGGACATATTAGCATATTCGTAAAATACTACTTTCATATCATATATGCAACATAACATGTATTATTTGCAAAATATGTTTGTTACATATATAGTGCTTTGAATATATCAACAATACATGTACGCATGTATAATAATTTTGATGTATCAAATATTTGCAGAGCTGGTAATTCCAAAATAATTATATCCATAATCAGTTGCATGTATAAATGCCAATTATTTTGCAAAACTAGCAATTTCAAATAACCATATCAAATAATCAATTGCATGTGTATGGTACCAACAATTTCAAAATGATCAAGTCAAATAATCATTTGCATGTGCAAGGTACCACAAATTTTATTTTCCCATTTTTCAAATAATACTATACATAAATCAATAAAGCATTAAATTCATAATTTAATAATTCATAAAAATCATGATAATTGGCTTACTTACCTCCTAACGCTAATCCAAGGATGCAAATCGGCTAGTTAGGCTCTTGGGTACCTACAACATAATTTTTCAACATTTTAATCTCCAAAAATTAGGATACCAAAATCACTCCTAAACTCTATCCAGTTTAAGCCTGAGCCCAACTTGGGGCTTAAATATCTTCAATTATATCAGCCCAAATAGAAAAATAAAAATTTCTCAAGAAACTAGGATTAAGACTGATCCAACACCCTTTTTTCTTCTGTTGGGCCCAGCTCGATTTGGGCTCCAAAAAATTTGCCCAAATAGGGCTGGGCTGAACTCGGCCCAACCCGCTGCCAACTTCTTCCCCCCCCCCCCCACCCCGAGGGCTGGGCTGAACTCGGCCCAACCCGCTGCCAACTTCTTCCCCTCCCCCCCTGCCCCTAGTTCACCTGAGCCAGCCAACTAGCCGCCAACGATCGGCCTAGTGCCGGTCGCCGACGATGGCTTCCTCTCTTATCTTTTCTTCCCCCCCCCTTTTTTTTCTTCCTTTCCTCCTTCTGCCACTATCACTGTGGCGGCAGCATGGCCAGCCGAGGGAGGCTGACCAGACCCCACTGGACACCTCCCTGGCGCTGGTGGAGGCCTCTGCCCATGGCCTAGGCCCAGCGAGCCGACGGGCACGCCGCCGGGCCTGAACCACCTTTTCTCCCTCTACTTCTTCCTCTCTGCCTGTCACCACCTCCTCCCTTCTTGGCGACGGCATAGCCGACAAGAGGCCGGATGAAACCCATTGGACACTACCCCAGCACCGTTGGGGGCCACTACTCGCGAGCTGGCTGGCACGCCACCGGACACGAACCAAGACGGGAGCCGGTTTGGCTCCTGCTGCGGTAGAGGGCCACCCGATGACCCTCTCCCCTCTCCTTCCTCTCTATCTCTCTCTCTCTCTCCCTCTAAGTGGTGATGGAGGTGGGGGCTTACCGACGGTGGCCCGGTGAGGGTCCAACAAGGGCAGAGGGGGCTGTTCGGCCCCCTTAAATCAATGAGGGGAGTGCTCGGCCCTCCCCCACACCCTGTACGCACATGCACGGTGGTGCTGTGCCACGCGTATGATTTGACATGCGCACACGCGCATGGCGTGGCTGTGCCGTGCCGTGCCATGTATCGCAAGCTGCATTGTAGTGCGCATGCGCACCAACATGTGCTATACGCCATTTTTTTTCGAGGATTACATCCTTTTGCTCTTATAAAAAATTTGGCCTCGAAATTAATGCACCACAAATAACATTTTGAAACCCACAGTATAAGACCACAAAAATACAATAGTTATTAATCCTTTTCATTTGCATATACTAAGTTACAAATAGTTGAGGATATTTCTTTTTTATTTCCTCCTCAAGCTTCTAAGTAGCTTTACTCTTAGAATGGTTACTCCACTGAACCTTGACATAGGGAATGCTACATCATCTCAGCGCTTGATCATTGTGATCCACGATACGCACAGGATGCTCCTCATATGATAGATCCCTCCTCAACTGTATGGGCTCAAACTCTATCACATGACTCGTAGGAGTGCAACTCGGGCTCATAAAACTCGGGTTTCCCTCAACCCTAACCCTAACCCTATTTGTAAAATGTCAACCCTAACCTTAACCCTAACCCTATTTATAAAACCTCAACCCTAACCCTATTTTTAAAAATCGGTTCGAGTTGAGTTTCGGGTTGGAATTTAGGTTGATGAGAAAAAAAAATACTTTTTTTAAAGTAAATAAACACGGAATTATGGATCCCAGAGACAAAAAAAATAAAATCTCTTGCCGAACGCATAAGCTAGACTCGGGGCTTTAACATTGTATTAAAAAAAAGTCTTACTTGAAACAAAGAAGATGAGGAGGTGTCGTAAATAAAGAAGAGGAGAAGGTACCGTAAACAAAGAAGAGGATGTTGACCCAATTGATGATTTTGATGATTAACAAAACTATTTGAGTATAACAATTGAAGGCTCTAATGATTTTGATTAAGTTTTTCAGATTATAAGTCAATTAAATGATCAAAATCAGGAGTTAAATCTTGTTCTGGATCGAATCTAATGTCTAGGTAAGATTGCAGACATTAGAGTCGACTCCGAGAATCATAGAGCCGACTCCAGTATCTGGCACGGAAGTTAGAGTCGACTCCGAGACTGTTAGAGCTGACTCTCACAGAAGAAATAGAACGTTAATTTTTCTGGCCCCGACTTAGAGTCGACTCCGGGTCTGTTAGAGTCGACTCCAGAAAAGTTTCTTGTCGACCCCAGAAAAGTCAGAGACGACTCCAAAATTAACGGATTAAAGTGTTTCGAGTTAGAGCCGACTCCATAAAAGTTAGAGTCGACTCCAACCCACCTGGAATGAAAAATTAAATTGCCAGATCAGCTCTAACGGTAATATTTCTATTTTACTTTATTTCTAACGGATATATTTTGTTGCAAGGTACACTCCAACGGATAGTTTTCTTCCAAAAATGGTTTGAAAGAAATCTATAAAAAGGAAAGACTATTATTCAAAAAAAGAAAGGAAAAGGGAAGAAATGAAAAAACATAGAGGAGAAACGGAAATAGAGAAATCCCAATCCAAAAATCCAAAAAAGAGAGAGCCTAAATCTCAAGAGAAAAACCTTCTAGCTCAAATCCACTCCACTCCAAAAAGCTCAAGAGGAATCCAAGGCATTCAAATCAAAGTTTTGATGGATTTCCCAAATTGGAGAAAGAGGATCAGTTTCTTGCTTTTCAATCCTTCTCAACTGCTTCAACTATGAAGAATCGAAGCTGAGGCTTGATTTAATCCAGCAAGGAGAAGAAGAAAAGAAGAAAAGAAGAAAAGCTCAAAAGCCAACCAACTACAAATCGGGCTTTTCTAAACCTTGTTCATTTATTTGATTATTTGCTCATTGAGGAGCTGTGTATTTAAAAAACAATATTTCTTTTGTTTGTGTCTAGTTCAATCTGGGGGATTGAACTAGTGGAGGTAGTCTTACCTCGGTACAAGCTTGGTATAGCTTATGTTAGTATTTTTGTGCTGGTGAGCTCGGAAAACCGGCTGGGTTCATTGTGATCCCGGGAAAATAACAAGTTTGAGTTGTGAGCTTGTAAAACAACTCAGCTGTAATCAAGGAAGATTATAGTGTGGACCCAAGTGAATCTTGGGAGTGGACGTAGGTGTTGGATACACCGATCCACTATAAAATCTTTATGTTTGCCGTGTCTCCTTTATCTTTATCTCTATCTCTATCTCTATCTTATTGATTGTATTTTGTTTTTGCATCTGCATTCACTTTCACTCACACTAAGCAAATAAATATTTTAAAAGGTTTAAATTTTTTAAAGAACCCAATTCACCCCCCCCTCTTGGGTTGTCATCTGGGCCAACAATTGGTATCAGAGCTAGTGCTCATTAGATTTTGATCACACGATCAAGAGCTAAAGATCCAAATGGCAGCTCAAGTTGGATCATTTGCTGAAGGTCATTCTACGAATAGACCTCCACTGTTTAATGGTTCAAATTATTCACATTGGAAAGCTAGAATGAGGGTATTCATTCAAGCTTCTGACTATGAACTATGGGGTGTTATAATTAATGGACCTAGTACACCCACATATGTTATTGATGGCACTATTGTTCCTAAGCCCGAAAGGGACTGGAATGATAATGATTGGAAGATGGCACAGCTTAACGCTAAAGCCATGAATGTTTTATATTGCTCCTTAGATGCAAATGAATTTAATAGAATCTCCACATGTAATTCCGCAAAGGAGATTTGGGATAGATTAGAGGTTACCCATGAGGGTACCAACCAAGTAAAAGAATCTAAAATTAATATTCTTGTTCATAAATATGAGTTGTTTAGCATGGAACAATCTGAAACCATTGCATGCATGTATACTAGATTTACAGATATTGTAAATGGTTTAAAAAGTATTGGTAAGACATATACTAATTCAGAACTTGTTCGAAAAATTCTTAGGTCACTACCAAGATCATGGGAAGCCAAAATGACAGCAATCCAAGAAGCAAAGGACCTCAACACTCTGCCCTTAGAGGAGCTTCTAGGATCACTTATGACCCATGAGTTGACAATGAAGCAGCACTTAGAGGAGGACACAAAGAAGAAGAAAGTAATTGCCCTCAAAGCTGCAAAAGAAGAAGAGAGCAGCAGCGATGATGATGATGATGATGAAGAGACTGCTCTCTTAGCTAAAAAGTTTAAAAGATTCATGAGGAGAAAGAAACCCTTCTACAAAAAGAAATTTAGAGCAAAGTGGGAAGGAGAAAAGGATAAGAACAAGGACAAGGACAAAGAAAAAGAGAAAGACCCCTTGACTTGCTATGAGTGTAATAAACCGGGGCACTTTAGGAATGAATGTCCTAAATTAAAGAAAGCCTACAAAAAGAAAAAGAAGGCTTATGTGACAAATTGGAGTGATAGCAAAGAAACTTCTTCCGAAGAAGAAGAACAAAAGGAAGTCGCAAATGTATGTTTTATGGTGGACGACAACGATGAGGTAAGTTCCGATAACCCTTGCGATGAGTTTGCATTTGATGAATTATTTGATGCTTTTAATGAACTTGTCGGCGATTTCAAGGTTTTGAAAAAGAAATACAAGCTTTTGAAAAATTAAAATTCAACTTTCATTAAAGAAAAGGAAAATCTTAATAATGAAGTTAAGAAACTTAAATCTGAAAATAAAATTTTGGTAAAAGAAAAAGAATTAATTTCCAATGAAAATGATAAACTAAGGAAAGAGGTTGAAAAATATAAGAACATAGTTGATAAGTTTACCTTAAGCTCAACTAAATTGGACATGTTATTAAATAGTCAAAAAGCAGTTTTTAACAAAGCCGGATTAGGGTATAATACTATTAGAAAATAAAAATCACTGAAAAATATTTTTGTGCGTGCTGGCCAAAGTAATTTTACATGCTTTAAATGTAATAAAAAAGGACATAAATCTTATGAATGTAAAATTCTAAAACCTAATAAAAACTTAAATATTAAAGGAAAAAAAATATGGGTTCCAAAAGGAACAGTTTTTATTGCTACTAACCATGAAGGACCCAAGAAACCTTGGGTACCTAAACATAAGATTTGATCATCTTTGCAGGAGTGTCTTGCGGCCAAAAGATCAAAGCAAAAGTGGTATCTTGATAGCGGCTGCTCAAGGCACATGACGGGTGACAAAGATCAATTCATCACCCTCGAAAGCAAAAGAGGAGGAGTAGTTACATTTGGGGATAATGGCAAAGGCCAAATCTTGGGGTTTGGTAACATTCAAATAACTCCCTCCACACATATTGAAAATATCTTATATGTTGATGGTTTGAAACATAATTTAATTAGCATTAGTCAATTATGTGACAAAGGTTTTAAAGTATCATTTGAATCTTCTATATGCACAGTTGCTAATCCCATTGATAATAGCATTATTTTTATTGGAAATAGAAATGGCAATGTATACCTGATTGACTTAGACAATTTGTCTACTAATAATCATTGCTTAGTTGCTAATAATGCTAATATGAATGAGATTGGTTGGTTGTGGCATCGAAGATTAGGTCACGCAAGCACACACCTGATTTCAAAACTAATTAGAATGGATTTAGTAAAAGGACTACCTAAAATAGACTTTGAAAATAACAAAATATGTGATGCATGTCAGTTTGGAAAACAAACGAGAAGTTCTTTTAAATCTAAAAATGTTGTTTCAACTTCTAGGCCATTAGAGCTACTTCACATGGACCTTTTTGGACCAACTAGAACCACAAGTCTATGAGGAAAGAAATATGGTCTTGTGATAGTAGATGATTGCTCTAGATTCACTTGGGTAATATTTTTAGCTCACAAAGATGAGACTTTCTCGATATTCCTGAAATTCTTCAAGAAAGTAACAAATGAGAAAAACACTACCATAGTGTCTCTAAGAAGTGATCATGGAACTGAATTTGAAAATCACTTATTTGAAAGTTTTTGTAATGAAAATGATATTAATCATAATTTTTTTGCACCAAGAACCCCTCAACAAAATGGAGTAGTTGAAAGGAAAAATAGAACTCTAGAAGACATGGCCCGTACCATGCTATGTGAAAGTAAACTCCCGAAATACTTTTTGGCGGAAGCTATTAACACAACATGTTACATCCTAAATAGAGCATTAATAAAATCTATTTTAAAGAAAACACCTTATGAATTATGGCATGATAGAAAACCCAACATTAAATATTTTCATGCATTTGGTTGTAAATGTTTTATTCATAATAATGGTAAAAATAACTTAGGTAAATTTGATGCAAAATCTGATGAAGGAATATTCTTAGGTTATTCAACAACTAGTAAAGCATATAGAGTGTTCAATAAAGGAAGTTTAATTGTTGAAGAATCTATTCATGTAGTTTTTGATGAATCTTTAGCATCAAGTTCCAAAAGGATTGATGATGAGGAAGATACAAACATTCTCGAAAACAATCTTGAAAAACTTAATATTGATGTATCTTCAGATCATGAACAAGAAGCTAAAGATAATGATTCGTCTAATGCTAATGTTATTAATACTAATCATAATGATGTAGATCTACCAAGAGATTGGAGATACGCTTATAGTCATCCCAAGGAATTGATTATAGGTGATCCATCTCAAGGAATAAGAACTAGATCATCTATGAGAAATATTAGTAATCACCTTGCATTTGTTTCCTAAATTGAACCTAAAACCATTGAAGAAGCTGAAAAAGATAATAATTGGATGTTAGCTATGCAAGAAGAATTAAACCAATTCACTAGAAATAATGTATGGACATTAGTGGAAAGACCTAAAGATCATTCTGTTATAGGATCAAAGTGGGTTTTTAGAAATAAACTAGATAAAAATGGTATAGTAATTAGAAACAAAGCTAGATTAGTTGCAAAAGGATATAATCAAGAAGAAGGTATTGGTTTTGATGAAACCTTTGCACCTGTATCTAGATTAGAAGCCATTAGGCTATTACTTGCATTTGCATGTCACATGAACTTTAATTTATTTCAAATGGATGTCAAAAGTGCATCTTTAAATGGATTAATAAATGAAGAAGTATTTGTTGAAAAACCACGGGATTTGAAGATCATGAATTTTCAAATCACGTTTTTAAATTGCATAAAGCTTTATATGGTTTGAAACAAGCACCTAGAGCTTGGTATGATAGAATAAATAAATTTTTGATTGAAAATAATTTTACAAGAGGAAATGTTGATAAAACATTATTTTTGAAAAGAAAAGATAAAGATTTACTTGTAGTTCAAATTTATGTTGATGACATTGTATTTGGTGCTACTAACAATCTTCTATGTCAAGAGTTTGCTAAGTTAACGCAGGGAGAATTTGAAATGAGCATGATGGGAGAACTCAATTTTTTCCTTGGACTCCAAATCAAACAAAGCAAAGAGGGAATCTTTATCAACCAAACAAAGTACACAAGAGAAATTCTAAAGAAGTTTGGTATGGAATCAATCAAACCCCTCGGAACACCAATGAGTCCTTCATGCAAGCTGGACAAAGATGAAGAAGGTAAGAAGGTTGATCAAAAATATTATCGAGGTATAATCGGATCTCTACTTTACTTAACTGCAAGTAGACCAGACATAATGTTTGTTGTTTGCTTATGTGCGAGATTTCAGTCAGAACCTAAAGAATCACATTTAATTGCTATTAAAAGAATTCTTAGATACCTTAGTGGAACAAAAAATGTAGGTTTATGGTATTCTAGAGACTCAACATTAAATCTGATTGCTTATTCTGATTCTGATTATGCTGGATGTAAGTTAGATAGAAAAAGCATAAGTGGTGCATGCCAATTTTTAGGAAGTAACTTAATCTCATGGTTTAGCAAAAAGCAAAATTCGGTTGCATTATCTACTGCTGAAGCAGAATATGTTGCAGCTGGAAGTTGCTGTGCTCAAATCCTATGGATTAAGAGACAACTTGAAGACTATGGTATCACACTTGATAAGACACCTATAAGATGTGATAATACAAGTGCAATCAATCTAACTAAAAATCCAATTCAACACTCAAGAACAAAGCATATTGAAATTAGATATCACTTTATAAGAGAACATATTACCAATAATGAAATTTGTCTTGATTATGTGAATACTGAAGAACAACTGGCATATATATTTACAAAACCCTTAAGTGAAGAGAGATTTTGTTATCTTAGAGGAGAATTAGGAGTTTGTGATCCTTTGGAATAATTTTCTGAAACTCTTAAGGACAACTATCTAGATTTCATCAATTTCTTGAAAAATCTCGATATTCAATAAAGAAATCTATCTAGATCTTGATTCATTGTTTCCCCAATTGCTAAGGAACATTTATCTAGAGTTTGATGATTAATTTGAATAGTTTCAGATCCTTGAAACTTGATTTTTTATCTTTGAAACTGTTAGAGTCGACTCTAACAGTTTGTGGAGTCGACACCTTAGTTTTTGATGTTCTGTCTAAGCAATTAGAGCCGACTCTGGCTTCTGTAGAGCCGACTCTAATTCGAGCGCTGACAGACTTTCTGGTTCAGAGCCGACACCCAGTTTTCGGGAGTCGACTCTAGGTCGAACTAGGTCAAAAATAAAAAGGCGGAGTCGACCCCAAATCATTTTATCCGTCTCCCAAAACCCCTCCAAGGAGTTCCAAAGCCTTTCCAACCTCTCCAATCTTCTCAAAACCTTTGATTAAACATTCCAATCTTCTCAATGGCACCCAAGAGGTGCGGTTTCGTCGGAGGAGCATCCGTTCCCACGAGGCATCGCACGATTCGAAGGCAACCCTCGCCATCCTTCTCTTCGGCCACTCAAGAAGATTCCCCTCCTTCACCCTCTTCACCCAAAGTAGATAAACTAGCCGGTAAGACTATTACAACTGGAAGGAAGGTCAATTTTGATTTCTTTGAGTCGGAGGGCTTTTCAATAGGAAGATGTTTGAAAGAAATGGGGTGGGAAAAGATTTGTTCATTAGATATCCCCACTTATCCTGCACTAGTCAGAGAATTTTACAATGATTTGAGTAGAGGAGAAGGCGGTTTAGTCAGTATTGTGAGAGGTACTAGAGTTACAATAACTGCTGAAATCCTTGGAAATTTGTTGGAAATGCCCACAATTGGTATTATGGAATATCAGTATGATGATAGAAGTGGCGCATTATCAAGAATGTTAGGGAGGAATGTAACCGAGTTTGAGGAAATTCTTGCAAATCAATTAAATCTGGAGCTCAGGTTACTACACAACATATGTGGAAGAATTTTATTTCCCAAAATTGGTAGATTTGAGTACGTCTCGGAGCGAGACATTCTTTTGATGGATTGTATAATAACTGGAAAGCCAATCAACCTAGCTGGCATGATGATTGGTTATATGGCAGAGGCTGCTACAAAGAAAAGATCTACACTGTCATATGGTATGGTTCTGACATTATTCTTTAGAAGCCAAGGTGTGCTTATTATGGATAATGAACCCCTAAGGAAATTAAGGCATACTGACTATTATAGTATTTCTACTATTCATCGGATGGGCTTCAAGAAATTAAATGGTATATGGATGAAAGGAGGATGGGAAGAAAGAGCTGAGAGAGATAGAGCTGAAGAGGCCAGAGTAGAAGATATCCCTGGATCATCCACTGCGGGACCATCAGTCCCTGATCCATTTATTGCAGGACCATCTACAGCTGGACCTTCAGAGGCCGGACCGAGCAAAGTTTCCTCTCCTCCACATCAGTCTGTTACTGCTTCTGGGAGATTCTCTGATGAGCAGATTGGTTAGTTGAGAGCCTTGCTTGCTGAATATGACAGTCAGAGATCTCATGAGATTAATCAATTAAAATAAGACTTCAATCAGCTAAAAGAAGAACTTAACTCGAGACTTGACATGATTTCCTTTTCCATAAGCAATTCTGTTGAATCCTTTGGTACTAAACTTCATAAAATCTTTGAAAGGATGGAAGGCATTGCTGATGGCTCGGGATCTTATGTTCATGCAACTGGTCAACTGAAGAAGGACATTGACCTTGCAGTCTCACAGATTGAAGCTTGTCTTGAAAATTTTAAGAAATCTCAAAAAGATGATGTAATGGAAATCATAGGTCACTTGAAGAAAATTGTATTCAAACATATCTGACTTTGATTCTGATAGTTTGTATTTAGAATTTTGAGTATCTAATGTATCTCACTTTAGAATGTATTTGAATCAACTTATGTAATGGTTCTTACTTATGTAATGCAATTACACATTTTCAAATCTGTCTATGATTGACTGCTTGAATCCCTATGTCTTATTGAACCTACAATTTTTCTCTAATAACTTTCTTTATCTAATACTCTCCTTATTGCTGATAACAAAAAAGGGGGAGAGATGGTTGAATATGCAAAAAAAAAAAAGGCTTGAAAAATTGTTATGAGAGATGGTTGAATATGCAAAAAGAAAGAAAGAAAGGGAGAGAAATGATTGTTTATGTAAAAAGAAAGAGACTTGTAATTTTAATCAGTTCAATTAAAATTCAATTTTTATATATAGGGGGAGCTATTCAATGCAGGGGGAGCTTAACAATAAGCTTAATTGAAATTTTCTGCACATTTAGTTTAAATGTTCATAATTGATGGCTTATATAGAACTCATGCATAATTTTAAAAGTTCACTTTGAATATTGGCATCAAATCCTTCATTAAAAATGTTTTAAGCTTTAAAATGACTATAATCTTTAGTTCGAATGAATTTTTTGAATGCATATACTCAAAGTTTTTGTTATCATCAAAAAGGGGAGATTGTTGACCCAATTGATGATTTTGATGATTAACAAAACTATTTGAGTATAACAATTGAAGGCTCTAATGATTTTGATTAAGTTTTTCAGATTATAAGTCAATTAAATGATCAAAATCAGGAGTTAAATCTTGTTCTGGATCGAATCTAATGTCTAGGTAAGATTGCAGACATTAGAGTCGACTCCGAGAATCACAGAGCCGACTCCAGTATCTGGCACGGAAGTTAGAGTCGACTCTGAGACTGTTAGAGCCGACTCTCACAGAAGAAATAGAACATTGATTTTTCTGGCCCCGACTTAGAGTCGACTCCGGGTCTGTTAGAGTCGACTCCAGAAAAGTTTCTTATCGACCCCAGAAAAGTCAGAGATGACTCCAGAATTAACGGATTAAAGTGTTTCGAGTTAGAACCGACTCCAGAAAAGTTAGAGTAGACTCCAACCCACCTGGAACGAAAAATCAAATTGCCAGATCAGCTCTAACGGTAATATTTCTATTTTACTTTATTTCTAACGGATATATTTTGTTGCAAGGTATACTCCAACGGATAGTTTTCTTCCAAAAATGGCTTGAAAGAAATCTATAAAAAGGGAAGACTATTATTCAAAAAAAGAAAGGAAAAGGGATGAAACGAAAAAACATAAAGGAGAAATGGAAATAGAGAAATCCCAATCCAAAAATCCGAAAAGAGAGAGCCTAAATCTCAAGAGAAAAACCTTCTAGCTCAAATCCACTCCATTCCAAAAAGCTCAAGAGGAATCCAAGGCATTCAAATCAAAGTTTTGGTGGATTTCCCAAATTGGAGAAAGAGGATCAGTTTCTTGCTTTTCAATCCTTCTCAACTGCTTCAACTGTGAAGAATCGGAGCTGAGGCTTGATTCAATCCAGCAAGGAGAAGAAGAAAAGAAGAAAAGAAGAAAAGCTCAAAAGCCAACCAACTACAAATCAGGCTTTTCTAAACCTTGTTCATTTATTTGATTATTTGCTCATTGAGGAGCTGTGTATTTGAAAAACAATATTTCTTTTGTTTGTGTCTAGTTCAATCTGGGGGATTGAACTAGTGGAGGTAGTCTTACCTCGGTACAAGCTTGGTATAGCTTGTGTTAGGATTTTTGTGCTGGTGAGCCCGGAAAAACCGGCTGGGTTCATTGTGATCCCGAAAAAACAATAAGTTTGAGTTATGAGCTTGTAAAACAACTCAGCTGTAATCAAGGAAGATTATAGTGTGGACCCAAGTGAATCTTGGGAGTGGACGTAGGTGTTGGATACACCGAACCACTATAAAATCTTTGTGTTTGCCGTGTCTCCTTTATCTTTATCTCTATCTCTATCTCTATCTTATTGATTGTATTTTGTTTTTGCATCTGTATTCACTTTCACTCACACTAAGCAAACAAATATTTTAAAAGGTTTAAATTTTTTAAAGAACCCAATTCACCCCCCCCTCTTGAGTTGTCATCTGGGCCAACAGAGGAGGAGACAGAAAGTGAAACGAAATGTGTGGGTGGTCCACCTTTATATTTGTCCTTCTTTTCCTTGCATGTGGCCGATGGCCTTGTCCTCCTCACCCTTAAGTTGGTCATCTCGTCCTACCTGACTGGCGCCCTCAATGCCCTTAAAAACCTGGTGCCGATAAGCTACCCCTTGTTCGGATAACCCTCGGGTTCGGGTTATCTCGGGTTCGAATTGCGAACACTGCTGTAAATCGGGTTCGGCGGGCCAGGTTCGAATTGAACCTGGTCCAAGTTGCACCCCAATGACTAGGGTTAGGAATGTACTTCCTTAACATGGAGACATGAAATACATTGTGTACCCCAAAGAGTGTCAGAGGCAGTGCTAGGCTATAAGCCACCTTCCTTACTCTGCTCAAAATCTCAATGGCCTAATGTATCATGGACTCAGCTTATCTCTAATTTCAAATCTCATCACATCTTTGGTTGGTGATACCTTCATGAAGGCACCAACCTAGAATTCTAGCTCCCTCCTTCTCACTTTAGCATACCTTTTTTGTTGGCTCGGAGCTATGCAGAGTTGCTCCTTGATCAGCTGCACCTTCTCTACTGTCTATCGAATTAGCTCAGGGCCCAATAATTTTCTTTCCCCCACATCATTTCAACATAAGAGAGATCTACATTTTCTACCATACAAAGCCTCAAATGAAGCCATCTAGATATTGGCTTGTTAACTATTATTATAAGCAAATTCTACTACAGGCAAGTGGTTGTCCCAAGCATCATCCAAGTCCATCACACAAGCTCGTAGCATATCCTCCAGGATCTATATAGTCCTCTTTGACTGACCATTTTTGATGTGGGACATGCAATGGGATTTTAACTTAAAAAATTAGCAAACTAAATTGAGCAATGACTCCTTCCATATTCACACATAAGAAGGAGTAAATAATTAAAATATAGGAGAGTATTAGATGAAAGTTATATTACCCGCAATATAGTTTTCTTTAATCAAAAGTAGAAAGGACTTAATGGTTGAGAAACCATTCTAATTAGGACATATTCCTTCAAACAATCAGATCTAAAAGTTAAGGAAGGGTTTTCTTACCAACAATGAGTTCTCACTCCTATGATAAAGGTCTAATTTTAGCCTTCAAAGATTGGTGGTTGGACTTAAAAGACTATCACTCCTTGGAAAGAAGACTTCTAACGTAGATGATTTAGAAGCAAGGCAAACCTCCTCTTCAGATCAAAATCAAAAAGAATCTTGTGGACGCTTGGATGGAGGGTTGAAGTCTGGATGATGGTTGCTTCTTGGATGGATGCTTGGTGCCTAAGAAAAAAAAAGGTAATGGCAAGATGATGGTTGGTTGGGTCTCACACCCTCTCCCTCACGGAGTGACAAATGCACAAGCAAATGGAAGAAGATAAAAAAATTTATTCATTCATCATAATCCCTTATTACAAGAGGGCTTCGGTATTTATTGACTTCTCTAGCCTTTTTCAAATTAAAAGTGGGTGCCAAGAATTTTAAATTTTGAAATTTGAATGGAGGGAGAAAATATGTTTGAATGTAGATGGATCAAAAGGGGGGCATCATTAAGGAAGTTTGGCCTTTTTTTGGATGATTAAAAAATGGGAAGCACTCAAATGAAGGGTGAAGTGGTTTTCATCTAGGCATAGGGCACCCAAATGAAGGGTGAGGTAGTTTTCATCTAAGCATAGGACATCCAAATGGAGGGTGAGGTGGTTTCATCTAGGCATAGGGTACCCAAATGAAGGGTGAAGTGGTTTCCATCTAGGCATAGGGTGCCCAAATAGAAGGTGAAGTGATTTGCTCCATTCAATCTTCAAGCTTTATGGTCCTAATTTGAACCCTTCCCCAACTTACAAGTCTCAACTAATTACCAAACCAAATTGAACTAAAATTGATCCAGTTGACCCAACAGACTCAATTGAACATAACAAGACTAAATTGAAAATAGACTTGACTTGATTTAAATTAAATACAGGATATAAAGTGACTCAAGACCAAAATATATTGTCAGAATCCAAAACATAAGTATCTGGAATCCATAATGAGTGTGGTTGGGTTGAATTGCATGCATCCTCTTTCTGATCTTAGTGTCCACACCAATTCTTCCAGGATGGGAAGGATTCGATCCTATCGAGTATGGGTTATTTTGACTTTGGTAGTGTTCTAATAAGTCTGGGTTGATCCTTTGTAGATCCTCTCGAATAATCCAGGAGTCTTCAGATTCTGATCAACCTTGCCAATGAACCAAATAGCATTGATAGTCTTTGTTCCGTGTAGTGATAGTCTTGTCATCCAGAATTTGCTCAATCCTATCTCGCCGTTCTGATAATATGGCTGATGGACATTCAGAGGTAGGTTCACTCTCAAAGATGGGATCAGGTCCAAAAAGCTCACTAGGTATCATTGTTGGTTCCTTATACTCTACTAGGTCTGAGATACTGAAAGTTAAACTGATACCTAAGTCAGATGGTAACTCAAGCACATAAGCATTAGGTTCAATTTTCTTTATTATTTTGAAAGGACCTATACCGCAAGCATGCAACTTTTTCATGGTTCTAGATGGAAACCATTCAGGTTTAACCCTAATTATTACATAGTCTCCTTCATAAAACTCTTTACCTCTCTTACGGGAATTAGCCATATGTTTGTAAATTTCATTGCTCAAATTAATTTCTTACTAATTTCTTTGTGCAATTATCTAATATATTGTGCATATAATTCTGTAGACTCAAAAACTCGTGCATGCATGGGTAAAAGAATAAGGTTTATGGGCTTCCTTGGTTTGTATTCATGGACAATCTCAAATAAGCTTTTCCCAGTGGACCTATTGATTGAGTTATTGTAAGCAAATTAAGCACGTGGTAACAAAAGCTCCCCATTTTTAGTACTCTCACCAATTAGGTATCTCAACAGGTTTTCAAGACTTTTATTCACAACTTCTGTTTGGCTATCAGTTTGTGGATGGTAGAAGGTTGAAAAATTCAGCTTTGTTCCTAACATGTGCCATAGGATTTTTCAGAAATAGCTAGTAAATCGAATAACCCTATCAGACACGATCATTTTGGCTAGCCCATGTAATCTAACCACTTCATTTAGGAATAGTTTGGCCACTTTTGAAGCATCAAAAGTCTGAGAACAAAGTAAGAAGTGTGCCATCTTGAAAAAGCGATCAACCACAACATAGATGGAGTCATGTTTTCATATGGTCTTTGGTAATCCTAACACAAAATCCATACTAATGTCTTGCCATAGACCATCAGGGACATGCAAAGGGGTATATAGACCAATATTTTATTTTTGAATTTCCTTCGTTGTCAATATCCAAACGGTTGATCATTCATTGACCTGTCGTTCTACATCCTTAGCATTGATTAAGTGTAATCCCGCTTTCTTTTCTCTTAGATTACTAGATCCTCTCTTTTGATTATTCTTATTTGGTGATGAGTTTATAACTATCTTCTTTCCTTGGAAGGTGAATGAACAAGAATTAGATCGGTCATACAAGGTAGCATCATGGTCATAAGGTCTACCTAAAATGATACTACTAACTCTTATAGGAAGAACATTGCACCAAACTTTTTTCTGATAGGATTGGATCTGAATCGGAACTTGACATTTTAACTTAATGGGTATGAATGTCAAATCTATCCATGATACCTTATAGGGATTGGGATGGGGAACAAGTAGTCAAGCATAGATTCTTAATAGCCTTAGTTGAAATGGCATTAGCACAGCTCTCGTTATCTATAATGATCTTATAAACATTTTCTTTTATTTTGACAAAAGTTTGAAGTATGTTGGTCCTTCTCCAATCCTCATGCTCTTTCGTTTGGGTCAGGATATATCTAACAACTTCTATTGTTTCAGTGGGATCATTATCTCCTTCATCTTCCTCATACTCATCCACTAGATTTGTCCCAGCTTCATAGACTTCTTCTTCAAGTTCTTCAAGGGTTTCTGGAGTTTCTTCCTCTAACTCTCCCATATGTAAGGCTCGGGTAGGACATTAGCTAGCATGGTGACCAATTTTATAACATTTGAAGTAATGTATATTTTGGTGATTATCTTTTTGAACTACAGGAGCCGGCCTTATCATTTTTGTGAGTTAGCGGGGTAGTAGGATTGGGTCGGTTCGAGGGAATTGGTCTAAAATTTGGCCTATTTTCAGGGGTACTAATCTTACAAGTTTCGGATTGACGGATCAGGGGTCCCCTCTGAAATCTCTCACAGTCCTTAGCGATTTGGTAAGCCTGCTCTAAGTCATGGACTTCCCTCAGAAATAATTCTCTTTCAATTTCTTCACATAGGCCCGCTCTAAACCTAGACAGAGTGACAACCTCCGACTCGGCCACACTGCATCTCATGACAAATTTGTCAAACTTGGCAATATATTCAGATATGGTTCTATTCCCTTGGTTCAGTCTTTGCCATTGATCTAAAAGCCTCTACTCATAGGACAAGGGTAGGTACTTCTCCCTAAGTTTGATCTTCATGGCTCTCCATGTGTCTATGGGCATGTCTCCTCTCTGAAGACTAAGGCGCTCAACATTTCCCCAGTATAGCCTGACTTGTCGGACTAACTTAAGTTTGACAAATTTGACCTTCCTTTCTTCCGACATCTTATACCACTCAAAGTATTGGTCCATGTCACTTTTCCAATCAACATACACCTTAGGGTCTAAATCTTCATCAAAAGTGGGTGCATCGAGTCGTATGTTCCTAAAGACTTTTTCCTTCAAATCCACAAAGTCTTGGTGTGGACTGTACGGAGAAATAATCCCGAGGCATGCATATTTTAATTTTGATAATAATTATCAATGCGAAAATTTAAAGATTACATATTAATCTATCTAACATGCATCAAGATCATATCTTTGCCTTATATTATAAGATCGTTTGATCTAAATAATGCATATAAATTAAATAATTAAGATTATATCTTAATCTTCAAGATGAGAAGTCATACTACTCATCTTGAAGCCTGCCTTAAGATCTAGAGATCAATTCACTCACCTTAAGAACAGTAGGTAAATCCTTTGTGCTCTGCAGCCGTTCAATCGTTCGGCCTCTAGTATCATTCACGCGAAGCCCCCGAATGATCTGATTTCCAGGAGTGCTAGCTCGCGAAAAATAATTTTGCTGATCTTGAATCCTCCCACTTGAATCTTCTTCCAAGATCCATCAAACCTTTTCTGACACCAAAATTACGCCAGTATTTTCTATTCTAACTATTTAGAAATTCAATTCATAATATCTCGTTGTTGTAATCTGGTGAGGGATGTCCTCCAATTTATAGGCTCAATTCTAACTCTTAGAATTCTGTCGTTCGGTTAAAACCAAAGAGACACAACCTTTTGTTTAATTCCGATGTTTGGTGAAAACCAAAGAGATGCAACCTTTTGTTTAATTTCGATGTTCGGTAAAAATAAAAGAGATATGAATTCTAATCACTTAGAATTCCATCATCTCGTTAATTCAAAGAGGCACATTAATTCCACTTTAATTCTAATACTTAAAATTCGGATGAAAATGGTTTGAAGAAAATTAAATTAATATATTAAATTCTACATGAGAATTTAATCAAGTTATCTCATCATGTGAGATCCTTTTTGCGAGGGGTTTGTGTTTGGGTTTTGGTTTAAGCTGATTTAAATTTATTGGACTGAACCTACATAGATCATGGTCCTAGCCCAAATCAAATTTGGCTAGTCCTGAATCTATTTAAATCCAAATCAAGTCTAATTTCAAATCAATATTTGAAATTGACTAGTTCTTCTAATAGACTTAAACCAAATTGAATCTTATTTTTGAACTTAACCCAATTGAGATAATTCAATCAATCAAATTGATTAATTAAATCATATACGATTCTCAATCGTTGATCAGCAAATAGATCATCCTAGGAAACTTCTATGCGTGTGACTCTCTAAGTTCGAACCTAAGCCGGTAGCATAGAAACAACTTTCTATACTAATCGATGTGCCCATCTAGCAATAGAACCGATGTCGGATAGGTCGAAGAGTTGCCGAGCAAACTCCAAGAACCCTAAGAAATAGTTACCGTATAATTCATCCTCTTGACCACAAATGCTAAGGATGGCTTAAGAGCCTGTCAACTCTAAACAACAAATCCATAAAGTGATTTCAATTTTAGTGATCATATGACTTTCACATGAAGTGCCTTGGCCAAGGTCTTGCTAAATTAAAACACAAGCATTTCTCCTTTTAACGGGATAGGTCAAATTCCATCTTGATCCACAACTGACTACCACAAGTACTTGATTGCACCCAGTAACCTTTCATAGCTGGATTAGAAATCCAGGTGGTCCAGCACCTAAGTACAATGAGTTGCTTGTAAGTCATTGGTTGTGATCTTCAGGTCTGAAGGATACTTATACCTAAATCTTCTCGGATTAACTCTTGACAGCAGAGTATCCAGAAATGAGTCACGTTCGGTGAAATGTACTCCTATAATTTTACCTGTATGTCATACCAGTGTCTCTACACTCCTTGGTTAAGAGGACAACCAACAAATATGATATACAACATCCTATAATTGATAGTACTATGGCCCTGTCATAGTATATCATTTGGTCACAAACTCTTTTGAGAACCTTCAAGATAAATCCTCCTTTATCGTGAAGGAAGATCCTGAGGGCTTCATTACTATTAGGAGTTTTAAGGAGATGTTCTTGTAATGAATAAACTGCCAAATAACTTTTATTAATATATCAATTTATATGTAATTTACACTAGCACAATCATCAAATGATTAGCTTTAGGATACAATTCCCAACGTAGACATCTAGGGTTATGTTTAGGGTTAAGATTATGACGATGGGCTCTTGGGCCAAGGAGAGTTGGTCTAGGTGATTCAGGTTCAGTGTAATTCAATCGGTTCTCTTCAAGGGTCCCGATTCGCTCTTCCATTTAGTCAAACCAATTGTTTAATTATCTAAATTGTTCAGTCATGGTTCTTATTAAAATTTCAAGATTGGGATCCATGGTGTAACTTGGTTGTGTTTGGGGATGTTGGTAATGGGCTTCTGACCTGGTGGTCATGCAACACACAAAATCATTCTAGGATTTCTAGACCTAGAAGCTCAAGTAGAATGAATCAACTTAACTTACAATAAACTCAACAATTATCCTTTCCACTAACCAGATAAGATGTGGGATTGTGAAGGCTCTCCCCGCTCTTGCAGGAACCTAATTAGAGAACCACAAGTCCACTTAAGGCATTTGCCGTTGGACCCCTAGCCTTAAACACCAATTTAGACAATTAAACAATTCTAACTAGGTAAGAGGTGGGGTTGTGGAAGGCTCTCTCCGCTCTCGTAGGAACCTAATTAGAGAACCAGAAATCCACTTAAGGCATTTGCCATTGGACCCCTAGCCTTAGACACCACTTTCAAGAAATAACTAAAAGATTGAGTGCACCAATTTCATCACAATATTTGAAACTCAACCACGTGGGTGTCCCTAGCTTTGCTTTAGGTTTCTACTAAATTTTAATTAGGCTTGGGATCGAGATGAGGGTGGTTCTTTTGGACCGAGGAAAGGTGATGAAATCCTTTCCTTACCTGAGATAGAGAAATTTCCCTTAAGTGATTTCAGTGATGCATGCATACACTTATGAAAACCTAAAGTAAAATATGCAGATATATATATATATATATATATATATATATATATATATATATATGAGATATGAAAATAAGAAGAAAAGTGCAGATTTAATGAAGATTAATTAGATGATTGCTAAGGGTCTCATGTTGGGCCATAGCTCATTACTCCCATGGTTCATGATAGTATACTTTCGTATACCCGCTCAGAAGGTATAAAATCCTATATATATATATATATATATATATATATATATATATAGAAATTAGCAAACTAAATTGAGATGAAGGGTTTTCTAACTAGGACATATTCCTTCAAACAATTAGACCTAAAAGTTAAGAAGAAAGGGTTTTCTTACCAACAATGAGTTCTCACTCTTGATGAAGGTCTAATTTCAACATTCAAAGATTGGCAGTTGGACTTGAAGACTATCACTCCTTGGAAAGGAGACTTCTAACGTAGATGATTTAGAAGCAAGGCAAACCTCCT
This sequence comes from Calamus simplicifolius, assembly GCA_900491605.1. Taxonomy (NCBI): domain Eukaryota; kingdom Viridiplantae; phylum Streptophyta; class Magnoliopsida; order Arecales; family Arecaceae; genus Calamus; species Calamus simplicifolius. The sequence goes on along the minus strand of UESW01003125.1, from coordinate 93,825 downwards.
CTTTAGCTTGAAATCAAGAAGAATCTTGTGAATGCCTGGATGGAGGGTTGAAGTCTGGATGGTGGTTGATGCCTGGATGATAGTTGCTTCTTGGATGGATGCTTGGCATCTAGGAAAAAAAAAAGAGGTGGTGGCTTGGATGATTGTTGGTTGGGCCTCACACCCTCTCCCTCACGGAGTGACAAATGCACAAGCAAATGGAAGAAGATAAAAATTTTTATTCATTCATCACAATCCTTTATTACAAGAGGGCTTGGGTATTTATAGACTTCCCTAGCCTTTTTCAAATTAAAAGTGGGTGCCAAGAATTTTGAATTTTGAAATTTGAATGGAGGAGGAAAATATGTTTAAATTTTCATGATCAAAAGGGGGGCATCATTAAGGAAGTTTGGCCTTTTTTTGGATGGTTCAAAAAGAAGGGGTGCTCAAATGGAGGGTGAGGTGGTTTCCAACTAGAATAGGATATCAAACTTGTCAGCTCTTCCCTCTCTTTGGGGCCACCGACAGCACACCTGTATAACTGTAGTAATCAGATAGAGTTCTACTAGTCTTTATGTAGCGCCCCATAAAGAGGTAGAAACTCTAACAAATTATCAGAAGCGATAGACACTCGAGAAAACACATCATGTTAAAATTTTTTTTATCAGCTCAATTATATATGCACATCACTCAAATCAACACTAAGTATCATCCTGCTCAGATAATACTTTTCATGACATCCTCAGACAGTTTACAAGATCACATTCACAATCGACATCAAAATTATAAGTACATACATTACACTCATAATTTCCTCCAAAACACAAGTCTTTTATTAATATCCAATTAAGTCCAATACATCACCACTCCTCACTATATATACATATATACATAAACATAAAAGTCACCCCACATAACTCAATATACAAAGCTATCATCTAAACACTCTTGCTTCCAAGTAAGCCTTACAAGCCAAGGGACAAGTCCTGCTTATCCTTTGATCCTGGCAGAGAGACTCATTATCTGAAAGTAAATATCAATCAAAGAGAGGTGAGACCTAAGTTCCAGTGATTGGATAACCATCTAACCATGGGAAATAGAGAACCATATCATCATTCAAAAGCATAATAAACACATGTAACATGAGTAAACACATATAATACTCATTTGAATATGATATTAGAAAACTTAAAACGTAGCTTATTCATCAAATAATATACATCTTAAACTGAAGTATAATACCAGTACTGAAATACTCTTTGAATGACTCATTTATATAAAAATCCATGCATGATGAAATACTTTATAAAGCATGTATATGAATATATGTATATCCTCATTATATAGCCCAGACTTTCTTTACTCATCTCTCTAATCCCTCTAGGATCTATTTTAACCCATTGGCATCTCATATAAACCATCCCCACTGGGATAATTACTCGGCCCACTGGCCATTTTTAAATATAATACAAGCTTTTTCAAGAGTTCCCCATTGGCATTTCTTTTTTAAACCCATATGCAAGCTTTTAAATCTTATGATGCTGGGCTGTGTGTGAAATGCCTCCAAGGTATTATCCTACAGTTGTCCTCCTGCAGGTGGTGTACTTTCATTGGGTGCATGACTAGCAACAGGATCCGTACAAATAGCATCCCTTACTCATGCGGTTAATCCGGTAAAGTGCTTTGTTCCTTAACCCTGGAACCTCAGGTTTCATCTCTGTCCCCATGGGCTATATAGTAATCAGCTCCACTGAGCTATGGTTTTTGCCCCTATGGGCTGCTTACAACATGCCCCATGGGCCTGGTCAGCGTGTACTCATCCCTAATTCTGGGATTCATCGTACGATCGAATCGCAAGGAGGTGCCAGCTTAATAATGGTATGCAATGCTCATGCTACAGCACAGTCTAAAGGGTGATCAGCCCCATAGCTACTGATGCTCAATATGATCCATACATCAAAAATATTATTTGAGAAGCTTTATCATGCAAATATTGTAATAAAACCCATGCTCAAAGATTCGTACATCAAAACACATGTATCAAAATATCATACACTAGGTTCTCATTTTTCAGGTTTAAAACAGACATAATACTCTACTAAACATCACATACCATAGCTAGGCATTATATTAGCTCAAAATAAATTTTTCATTTGCTAGATGAGAAACCCACTCACCTCAGCAAAATATCCTTTTAACTGGTACTCAAATCTAGTGTTCCGGCTCCCTGGAACAACCCTCTTGACCTGTAGCGTAGCACGAAACCCGAAGCTTTCCCTTCCCTTCCTCTTTCTTTCTTCTTTTTCTTCTTCTTCTCTTTTCTTCATTTCTTTCTCTCTTTCTTTCTTTCTAACCCACCTTTTTCCCATTTCTATAGCGACTTAGGGACCAAGGCATGAACAGTGGGTTGCTTAGGCTAAGGCATTGGTAAAATTTTCATTTTGCCCTCGATAGTTCTTAAGGCATGCTTTTTGAAAAACACGTGGCTCGCTCATAACATGATATTTTATCCTTATATTTTCTTTCCTAAATTACCCTTAACACAATTAACAAATGGCCTCAGAGCCTTTTCCCATTTTGCCCCTGACATATAATTTTTTAATAGCTTTATAGGCCTGATTATTATTTTTCATCTAAATCAATACTTTCATGTAATATTTCTAAGAAAAGACCCTGCTAACTTAAAAGCTCAATTTTAGAAATCCAAAGGTTCAAAGGGCACTCAAATCGGACTTAAAACGAAATAAATATGAATTTTAAATATTTAACCTAGAAAATCTGCAGTCTTGGAGTCAGCTCAAGCAGATCTCGAGTCGGCTCCAGCAAACCGCGAGTCGGCTCGTGCAGAATCAGGAGCATGCTCCAACACAAAGCAAAAATATTATCTTTCTATTTTTCTATAGGAGTCGACTCCAAAGCGTGCTAGAAGTTCTAAACCGTGCCAGAGTCGATTCCTCACCAATTCGACTCCAATTGCTAAAAACAACACTTAAGAGCAAAACTCAAACTAAATTTGATTTTTCTTATGATTTAAGCCTATTTAAACTTAAATCTCTTAAATTCTTAAATCAAAATCATTAGCACACAAAAATATTCATTTACACCATAAAATTTTTTCTTTTTACATTTATCAAGTGGCCAACACACCCAGACGTTATTGAAACCATCCAACTTTCATTAAAATTAAAATACCATTAATATTATCAAAATTTACAAAATTTTTAGGATGTTACACAAGTGGAGGGTGAGGTGGTTTTCATCTAGGCATAGGGCATCCAAATGGAGGGAGAAATGGTTTCCATTTAGGCATAGGGTATAAATGGAGGGTGAAGTGATTTTCATTTAGGTATAGGGCATCCAAATGGAAGGTGAAGTGGTTTGCGCTATTCAATCTTCAAGCTTCATGATCCTAATTTAAATCCTACTTGACCCAACTTACAAGACTCAACTAATTACCAAACCAAATTGAACTGAAATTGACGAGTTGACCCAATAGACTCAATTGAATATAACAAGACTAAATTAAAAATATGCTTGACTTGACTTAAATTAAATACAGGACATAAAGTGACTCAAAACCAAAATACATTGTCAAAACCCAAAAATTAAGTATCTGAAATCCCTAATGAGTGTGGATTGGGTTGAATTGTATGCATCTCTTTCTGATCCTAGTGCCCACACCAATCTATTGGGGTGAAAGGCTGTGCTGAAGTTTAATTTGGTCCCTAAAGCTCTATGAAAACTCTTCCAAAATTGGGATGCAAACTTTTATAGAGCTCTTTAGGCTTCCTCCTAATCAAAGTTGGAGTAAATCGGGCTCAAGATCGGTGAGATATTGCGAGAAAACTTTTCAGCCGTTCGTTCTATATCATCTGCCTTAGTTTGCACCGAGAATCATGCGAAATCATCTCTTTTTTCCTTTTCGGATAGACAAAGTCCTGATTTGATGTCGTTGTACCGTTGGACTCCAAAAATCAAGCTCTTTCATCTATAGGCTCCTTTTCTATAAACATCCATAAAAGTATTGATTCTTAATAAATTTAAAGTAATTAAGTTTATTTTAATGGTTAAATTGGGATAATAATAAACTTATCTGCGATGAACCATTATTAATTCTTGCCAAGTTAGGTTCCAATCAACATATTTACAAACCTCTAAATTTCAGGCTTTCAAAATATGTTTACTTAAAATCTTCTTAAAGTTACTACCCTCCCAATTCATCCTAGTATTTTGCCTGGAGTCAACCAAGTGTTTATCCCTAAGGCCAAACCTAGGCTCTGATACCTCTTAAAGCTATCATGCCCTAGACCCGATGGTGGTGGATCCAGAGGTGGCAACCCACCGCATGCCTGGCATGCAAGGCATCCTGTAGCAATCCGATTTATATAAGGAGGGATAACTATATGGCATTCAAAAGTCAATAACATTTCTTAATACAAGCCATATGATGGGCATGAAAAAATTTGGTGGATTGAGGGGATGGTGATGTGTTAAGTGATTACCACCCTTAATGAACATTTGAGCCCAAGCTATGGCTGAATTCATGCATGGGAGAAATGAAGAACATCAAACCGGAAGCAGAAATCTAAACACCCTTATGCAAGCTTCTTTCAAAGAAATAAAAAGATTAGGATCTAAAGGTATGGAAACCTTCAAACTAAGTTAAGCCACCTTTAAAACTTCAGATCTAAAGGACCAAGAGGTTTTTTTTTTTTTTTCAACAATGAAGTAAGATCTTAAAGTGGAAGGGATGCACTCAACACTCAAAGAATTAAGGGTTGGTTGACAAGATCTACACTCCTTACTTAAGAACTCACCTTGGCACTTGATCCTTGACGTGAGCCATCATCCTCAACTCTAACATCCTCAAGAGAACCTGCAAGTGATCAGAAGTAAGACCGTAGAGGCAAAGGAATTGAAGGAAATAAAAAAATCGAACAAGGAAAGGAAGGATTTGAAAAATTTTGCTGAGACTGGGTAGCACTTGTCCTTCTTCCTGAAACTATTATGGAACCTTGGTAGAATGGTTTAGAGTAGCAAATTGGGCCTCTCACCCTCTCCCTCAAGGAGTGACCTAGATCTAAGACTAGGGAAACACGAGCCTCAACTCAAACTAAGAGCATCTCACCCTCTTCATACTCAAAGATGAACAAGGCACTTGGCAAAAGAAATCAAATAAACTTGATTTTATTTCTCAAACTTCATATCTACAAGAGGGAAAGCTTGGCCTATTTATAGGCCAAAGGACTTCCAGAAATTTCAGCCCAAAAACTAAAAGATCATAACAATCTAAGGATTAGTTATGATATAGCTAACTAATTACAATCAATCCCTAACAAATTTGGTTGCACCAGCTTCCATGTGGCACCTCCTTAGTTTGCATGTGTCATTATCAGATACCTCCATGTGTCCTCAAGATTTGACTTCTAAGTTGCCATGTGTCATCATCAGATACCTCCATGTGTCCTCCAAGATTTGACTTTCAAAGAGAAGACTTGATGTCTTGATAGCAGTGTTGACTCAAGGCAGAAAGTGTCGATACTTTGAGACTTAGCAGAAGTTGAAATTTTGCA